>APFE030823220.1:534679-581057 GCA_000404065.3 Pinus taeda | reverse complement strand
TTGTCATTAGAGAGTCTTAGACTCCTAGGAAGGTTGGATTTGTCCGCAAATATAACTCATTCCGTGTGACAGTAGTGATGACCCACCTTTTGGGCATCGAGAAATAATTGAGGTGCTGAAGAATATAGTAGATCATTTGAATGCCAAGATGATCAACCTAGATTTCAAAGTTGATGGCATGGTGGTTACGGTGGAATCTGCGATAGTGAGAGTGTTAAAGGAGGTATCCGAGATCGAGGAAATTCCACCATCCAAACTTCAAGAAGCCGGGGTGGAAGGATAATATCACCTCGAATGTGAAAGGAATATGTCTAGTGGTCACCCTGAAGACTCAACCTCAGAGGACAAACCTTTATAAAAAATTGAAGGCAATGGGTAGATAATTTTTGTCTTTAATATGTATAGTTGATATGATATGTAATTTTGTGAAACTCTGTGGGATTTTTTGGCGATACTATAGTACTAATGCTATATGTAAAATAGTTGAAAATAAACAAGGTAGCAATAGTCTCTCTTCTGAAATCTGTTCTGAAATCTTTGAAGGAGAGAAAACTTTGAATGTACGGGACCTTGTAGGTTTGTAGTTTTGAAATACAAAATGCTACTCATTTCTTTAAAAACAAATTATGAATGTTAGGAATAATTAACATAAATTAACCTAGAGAAAACTATTCAAGATATACCCTCCCAAATATATTAAATTCTAGATAAATGAAATTTATGCCATTTTAATTTCTTTTTTTAGCATATAGTGTATTTTTTTCATAATTTCTTTTAAATATTTACAAAAATATTTGACTAGAAATTTTTTAAGAATAGAATTTTGAACCGAGCCTATTTCTTTTGAGAATTTATGGCTATATTAGTTTTGTTTTCATTGATTGTCTTTATTTTCACTGTCTCCCATAGCATGGAAAAGTTTTGATATGTTTTAGTAGCTTTTGTTGCTTTTGCATGTCCAACAGAAACATCTAGAACATGAATTTTGAATGGTTTTCTATGTGAGCCAATTGTGTTTGCAATATAGTTACCATATATGGCCATATCCACACAACAAGGTGCAAAAATATGGTAAAAAGTTTTAAAACATTAATAAACCCTATGATGGCCTTCATTTGGCATTGAAATGATACATACAAGTATGATTTTTTACTGCAAGTTTTCCTTTTAAATTTTGTTTTAATCCCATCTACCTAGCCAAGAATTTTTCTTAAACAACTATAGCACAATTAGGCTTTGTATGGGTTGGTCTATCTTTGAAATTTCCCATGAAAGCTCCAACCCACCTGTGTCTGAAAAAGTCATCTCTCTCAATTGAGCACACTCTTCTATTTTACCCTATGGTGCACCTTGTATGATACTTAATCCCTGCTATTTTCCTTGAGTAGTGACCATGTTATGGCATATTTAACAAAAAATTTTCAAGGTAGTGTTAAGTTGGGTCACATAAATGAACCTTTGGCACATATCGTGGATGGAAATGAAGTGGATACATTGTGAATATTAATATGTCAGATGTGCTAGGGATGGAGGGGGTACATCCCTACCTCTGTTCTTTATGTCATGGATTGTTAGATGAACCATGTTGGGTGATGGGACATCCATGCCTCTCCTTCCTATGATTTAGCAACTTGCCAAAAACCTAAAAACCTCCATTTGGTCGTAGCCATTTGTAATGGGTCTTACTTGTTGTCTTCCTTGTATTAAAACCTATACAAACCCTGATTCAACTCATTTTCATCATTATTCATTGTTTGCGGTCTTCAACATTAAGACGGTTTTGGTAATTTCTTTAGAGATAAAAACTATCATTTTTAGCTGATTTTCTATGTGTCTTGCGTGGATCCTACATTTGACCTACTAGATGGCCATTCTTGTCACATTGGAGATCCATTCCTTTGGTGTTGGAGAGGATTAATTTGTTCATTTAATGCAATAGAGTTTCATTTCGATTGAATTTCAAATGTTATAAAAAAAAATTATGAAACATTAACATGGGAAAACACATGATTCGTTAGATATCAAAATATACAAATGGTAGGTAGCATGAACATTAAGAAATGCATGATGTTTTTTTAAATTTAGCATTTTCTAATAGTGCTCAATGTTATTTTTATAGATCTCTATAAGAACCTAAGGCTCTTAAGTTTTTTATTTTCCTATTCTTTTCAATGGCAGTAAACAGGAATGATTGGAGAGATGTGATTATGGACTAATTGTACCTATGAAGCAGTGATTATGAAAACTTCTCATTTGGTTTAATTTGGTTAGTTCTTATTTTATATTTGACATGTTTTTCATCCCTTGAAAATGTGAAACTATATTATTTTCTATAAAAATAAATTTATTTCATTGAAAGGATTGCTATATATATTTTCAATAAGATATATGAATTACACAATCACTTCGTGCTAATTTTTAATTGTGAGACTTCAGGAAATAAGACTTTTTACTTTGGAAGTTCCTTTTGTTTGATATTTTTAGTGCCAAGCCTTGAGTGCATCTTTTCCAAATAACATGAGAATAAAATGGTTTCAGAAAATATGTTTCTTGATAATTTGATAGTATCATTTTTATGGAGTCAATAGAATTTGCAGAGGTTTATGTCTGAGAAAACTTATTCCTAACTCATACATCAGATACAACAATTGAATTATTTTTTCCTACTCCCACTATTTTTAGACGCTTTCCTAGACCATTGTTTTTGTTGAGATTTTCCATTAGATAATTTGGGCCTAGTGGTTTCCTTGTTTACTAATAGGCTCATCAATATTTTGTATATATCATTTCAAAGACTTGATGAAAAAATTTGATGTGACTTTTTGTCTCTTTTACAACTAGGGACCTGAATGCTAATGCCCAACTTGATATTTAGGTAATTTCCAAATTAGAATTTTTACATTTCCCAACATTTGATATAATTTTGAACTTTCCAACCTTTACTCATAACAAAAGAGTTAGTTCATTATAACACGTGAATTTATAAAAATAATACTTCACTATAAAACCCACCAAATGAAGCTAACCAAGCCACTCTTGTATGTAGACTTTGTAAATAAAATAAAATTGAAAGAAAGATGTTTCACATAATTATTCATAAAATGAATTCAAATCAATAGCTTACTAAAAACAAGAGCTTATAGTGACCAAGAAAGAACAACATTCTACTTTGTCCAAACATATTACTTCACAACCAATTTTAGGATAGATTTGGTATGTTTTCTCCAATGGATGATTACATACATTATCCATATAAATTGGCCATCCTAGGATGATATACATATAATTGTGTTTCTCTCATTTATTTGAATTTTTGAAAAAGTATGGTTTCGATTTAATTTGTCTCTGTTTCTGAAGTCTGCACTAGAAAATGGTGCAACTCATGCACCAATTTTAATTTATTTGCAATCATACAATTCTACTATGAGCATCAAATAATTCTCCAAATTGAAAACAAGTGTCAGACAGTTTTTGGAGTGAGTCCACTACCTTCATTAATGTGATTTAATATTATTCTTTTGTTTTGTTGGATCATATAGTATATACCCTCTTTGTTTTGGACTACATGCATCATGTATCGCCTATTTTAATATATTTACCTTACTATGAGGCTTTTACCTCTCACTAGACACACTACTTATATGCCATATGTATAGCTAGTATGGACTTATTAAATTTTCCTAGAAATTGCAATAAGTAATGTTTTTTTTTTTTTTTTCAAATAAATTTATACTTTTGTCAAGCTTGAGTTTTATCTTTTCTTCAAAAACACAAACAAAAAATTGCTCACTTAGATTGGCACTCAAAGAAAAATGCAACTACAAGCATCTCTTGTTTAAGATTCACTTCCTCATTCCCTCCAAGATAGGCTAAGTAAAGGGCAAGGAAGAGGTCACATTGATGATATATACCTCAAGCTTCATACAAGCACTTGTATGTTATCTCTCATGGCTACATTATTTTGGTTTGGGGTTAAGAATTTCAGAGAAATCTTGAAAATAGTCCTAATATTTTTTAGTCCCACTAACTAATATTTTCCTATTTGTAAAGAAATATATTATTGGATGTGGCATTTGTTTATATCTGGTGCTTTTCTTATACAATTATTTAAAACTAAATTGTTGAAAATATAACATTGGTCTAAAAGTCTCAATTCATAATGTTTCAAAGGGTATTATGAGGATTATAGCATTTCACTCTTTCATGTCCATGCTATATGCCAAAAGGCTTTATTACTTAGCTAGATTATTTACTACCATGGTAAACTGGAGTGTTTTTTTTTTAAATAAATGAGCATTTATGCAATTTCAAGCACTGTCATGGCTCCTCAAGAAATTCTGAATGGGTTCTATGTTAATGGAAGAGAACTAGCCGCGAGGTTGGTGGTTCAATTCCATTGTAACTTAACATGAATTAATGAATGATATTTTAGTTTATTTTTAATTAGATAATTTTTATATTGACTGTGGATGAGAAGATTCAGGAGCTTCGACAAAGGGAAACAATGTTGGTGCAAAAGGTTGCAGAACATGTGACAAAGTCATTGTTGGAAGAAGCACGTAGTGAGGACAGGTAGATGACAGAAAATCTACAATAGTTCAACTAGGCCTACAACAACATCGCAGCAAAAATGAAAGGCAAAGTAGCTGAGTGACTCGCGACGAGTCACATGTGAGTGTTGGGGGTCTATTGGGTGCAACCCAAATTGGCCTATATTTTGATGAAGACTCTGCATTTTGGGGAGTGGAGTGTGAAGTAAAGGATTCATTGGAGCACAAAGTGGACCCCACAATCAAGGAAAATTTTAAGGATGGAAATTTATCTTAAATTTTAGAAACCTTGGTGATTGCCACTAGTCCATAATATGAAATCTATAAAATGTTTGGAGTTATTTTTGTAAAAATATTCAAATTTATTCATAATATCCTATATATATATATATATAATATATATATAGATATATTATATAATATATATATATATATATATATAATATATATATATATATATTTGGCAATTGTTAGGGTAAAATAATTTCATTCTATAGAATTTGGGCAGACCGTTTTTACAAAAAAATGGAAATTAGTGAATTTTTTTTTTGGAAAAAGTATAGAAAATTAGCCCATGGGTGAATATTAGCCCCTAAACTTTTCCCTGCACACAATAGATATATTTCACGGTATATCAAATTAGGGGCGGGTTGAAGCCCCTCCTTTTTGTAAAACAATGTAATTTTGTAAATTATTAATGGTTTTCGGACTATAGTAGCTTGTATTAGGGGAGTCAAGGGTATATGGACCATGGTATTTTGATGATATATCCCTTGATGTAATAGTATATATAGGGATTAATAATAAAAGAGATAGTCTTAAAGAATCACATCATGTATTGAATGATTGTATCTTGGTGAATTATGGTTTGGGAAAGAAGGTGAGGCTCTGCAACAGAGTGTGTAGAGGCCTAAGTTTGCAGTTGAGTGCATGAACTACCTACAGCTGAGTGCGTGGGGCAAGAACTGTTTGTTGTACACATTCTCTATTATAAGAAACATTTCTTGTGGATGTCGTCACACAGTGGGATGAACCACGGTAAAATTTGTGTCTTCTTGTGTTTATTTTCTTATTACCTGTTGTAGCGAAGCAGTTTATTACAGTTTCACTTTATTTCAGTACAATGAAGTTTTATGGATGTATATGATATGTTTTAAGTGATGAATGTAATGTGGCGAAGTAATGTATGGATGTGAACTAATTTATGAATGTTAAGTATCATAAAACATAAAAATACCACATCTTTGCATCCCTCAAGGCTGCAAAAACCTGTTTTTGCATCCTCCCATAGTCACTTCAAGTGAGGTTGTGATCTGCTTACAAGTAGTTGCCGAAAGGGCCAGTGATTGAGGGTTTTGTTGGTGCATAGTAAGGATTGAACCTAGGTCATCCCAACCTAAGACAACAAGGGGAGCTAAAAAATACGTGATAAAGGGCTTAAGGCTTGTGGACTAAGCTACTATTAACATAAGTCTAAGTCAAAAAAGTGTATATCTTTTATCCTAAGCCCATAAAGTGACTTTATTGAGTGTCATTTGTAAAAAAGGGGACATGCACATAAAAGTGAGAGTTTTAATGTTATTCTATTGTTCATTACATCATCTTGATGAGTGGGAGGTCATTGGAATCCCTGGAGAGGAAGGGGTGACACTATAACATGATTAGAGTCCCCATAAAATCCTAGGTGGATTTGAGGAAAAGGAATAGGTTTCCATAGTGTGAGACCTAAGGGGTACCTAGATACCCCTAGCAAAATTTGGAAGTCATGGAAGCCAAAAATCTTTGAAAAATCCTTGTTCAGCTTGAGTTAGGAACCTTGGAAGGGTAGTGGAACAACCCAATGGACTAAGGGTACAAGGAAAGGGGTGTAATACCTTGGATTGTGTAGATTGATGGGGAGTGTGAGACTACTAATTAGAGGATATTGGATTTAGTATCTTGGTCTTATTCATGTTTGGTATTGGTTATGTACCATGGTTGGATTGGGTAAGCCTTTGTTCTTGTGGAGTCATGGTCCCAAATTGAGTGTGACCAGTTGTAGAGAGATTATGAACATCAAAGTCTATGGTTGGGTGGAACATATGTGATATGTAGCTAGTTGGTGCTTCATGTTGGCATGGAAATTTATGGAAGGTGTACCAAAAGTCTTCATTTTATCAACTTGTGATATATATCCCTAACAACAAGAAAGAAAGAGACAAAGAAAACTATACTCTGTAGTCTTCAACTAGAAACTTCATATCTGTAAAAATAGTTAGATAAAATCCTCGCAAAAAAGTGACTACAGAAATTGAAATAAAATATAAAACCATAAATATACCCAATGGTATCTCTGATTTTTTACTAATAATCCACTATTACACCTAGTGGAGTAAAACTAATGAGACTTTGGGCTTGTAATTCCTCCTTCGTGGGAGGGCTCTGTTGAAAAATATGTACCTAGGTTCAGTCTTCATTAATATGAAATGTACTTTTGATTCTTGTATATTGTTGTAGATCTAACCCAGAAATATATGATAACAGAAATAACCCAATAAATAACAAGATCAAAATAGATAGAAATGCTTCTTATTTATCAAACCCTTATGGTAGGGCAACACCATACATTCACTCCTTAAGGAAGGAGAATACTCCACAAGCCATATGCCTGCTCATACAAGAATACTTCTCTTCATATCTTCTCCATGTGGAGTCTCTAGCCTCTATATAGGCCTCATACATACAATACCATGCATCATTACCATGGTTTCCTCATACCATCAACTAATACCATGGGCCCCTTACATTATTATTAACTACTTGTGGTCCCTTACATGACATGGGTTAACCACCTTATTAATTACTATGGCCCATCCCATTATTACATTATTACCTTGGGTACCTCCCTCAGTACCCCATATTACCCCCCCTAGGTATATAACATATATTTTGAAATAAAATAAAAATTATTATTGTTATTTTTGAAGCATGTGTTTCTTTCTAAAGGTCTTTTATTTTATAGTTCAAGCACCCATTGAGTGCTTCTAATGTTTTTCCTAGGTCAAGAAATCAAAAGAGTCGTTGTTATATTTTGAAAACCCCATCGAGAACATTGTAACTTGTAAAAATAATTATTTTTGTATTTAAAAGTGTCAAAATACCCTCCAAGACCAAGTCGTCCTACCATTTAATAAGCCGTCTTAATTTGAGGAACTCCGTCCACCTTGGAAGCCTATATATAAGAGGAACTCGACCTCCTAGAGACACAATTCATTATCTCATAAAGCAGGTGAAGGAGAATAAGAAAGAGGCTAGCGAAGGAAGAAGGGTGACAATCAAGGTTTTGGTCTATTTTCTCTCTCTCCCTTTGCACATTCGAAGGAAGGAATCTAGGGTTTATGATGCTAGGTTAGGGTTTTGTTGTTGCAAGATCGAACTTGGATAAAGTGAAAAAAGAAGGTCGAAGAAAGTCTCATTAAATCATCCTAAAGACCAAGAAGAAGGAGAAATTCAAGTCAAGGTCTGAATAAGTCTTGGGAACCCTAAATAAGCTCACACGTGTGGAAGTTCTCGCTATTTGGAGGGCTCAAAATTTCAGACCTATAGTAGATGTCGATATTTTGTTGTTGGGGAATTGAAGTTGTGCTACTGGAAGAGATTTGACTAGGATTGACTCGCATAAAGGAAGCACATCATCAAGGAGGATGGACTTGGTCTTGGAAGGGTATTTTTCTTCGTCTAGAGGTCTTGAAATTCATCAATTGAAGTATCTATAAGAAGAGAATAGATTTGTGGGTTTTCCTCTCAAGTGGAGAGTTTTTCACCCTGACTTTCAACCTATATCTTGTGTTCTTGTGTGTTGTTGATCTTATTTTATTGGTAGTTGTTTAATAACAAGAAAAAATTAATAAGAAGTGAAGAATCTAATAAGTGATAAAAAAGTAAAAATACATCGCAAGAAATTATCAAGTATAATAGAAATCATTATAACTATTTCCCTATAGAATTCTCAACATGTTATCAGAGCTAAGATTGGTTAAGGTCATGATGAATATCTTTACTACGTTGAATAAGCTCTTGAAGAAGTGTTCACGGGTAGCAAGTAATCTCAATAAGGGCATAAAATAATCATCGTATCCCCTATTTTCTCTCAAGAAGGATATGACCAAGGAATCTACAAAGGACGAAGGACTATTCTCAGCACTTACTAGCACATTTTAAAATGAAAATATTTGGGTGATCGACAATAGAACTTCAAGACATATGATTGGAGAGCACAAGCAACTAAATACACTATCAAGAGGAAAATCTTCTTACTCCGTTGAGCTTGGTGACATGAAGAGCTATCATGTGAGAGTAATTGGATCAACCTTATTAGAGCTAGAGAATGAAGGAAATATTCATCTCAATAACATCCTATTTGTTCTAGATTCACATTCAAGTTAGCCCATGTGAACTTTGGCATAAAATATTTGGTCACCTTCACTAAAAATATTACCAACTCTAAATTCAATGGTAAATGGAATCCCCAAACTCAAGGAGGATCATGAAGGAGTATGCAAGGGATGTACATTAGGTAAATACCAAGAGACCATTTGGAGGTAGTGCTTCAAGGTCAAAATAAATTTTGGATCCCATTCATTTTAATGTCTGTGGTTTATTTAATGAAATCCAAGGATGAATTATTCATCAAATTTAAAGAATTCAAAGTTGAAGTGGTGAACCTCACAGAAAGGAGAATAAGGATATTAAGGTTCGATAATGGAGGAGAATATACTTCAAAATAAATCATAGCCATCTATAAGGAGTATGGGATTAAGAAGGAGTCGATAGTCCCATATCATCCTAAACAAAATGGAGTTGCAAAATGAAAGAATCAATCTATTGAAGAAAGTGTAAAATCCATGTTACATGAGAAATATTTTCCAAACATTTTGTGGCGTGAAGAAACTAAGACTATTGTATACATTCAAATCAAAGTCCCCACAGGTGTTGTAGATCTAACCCAGAATATTATAGATCTGATAAGAAAGTATGAGACAATGCAAATAAACCCAGAAATAGATAGAAATTATTCTTTATTGATCAAACCCTTATGGTAGGGCAACACCATACATTCACTCCTTAAGGAAGGGGAGAATACTCCACAAGCCATATGCTTGTTCATACAAGACTATTTCTCTTCATATCTCTCCATGTGGAGTCTCTAGCCTCTATATAGGCCTCATACATACAATACCATGCATCAATACCATGGTTTACTCATAACATCAACTAATACCATGGGCCCATTACATTATTATTAACTACTTGTGGTCCCTTACATGACATGGGTTAACCACCTTATTTATTACTATGGCTCATCCCATTATTACATTATTACCTTGGGTACCTCCCTCGGTACCCCATATTACCCCCCTAGGTATATAACAATAGGTCACTAGATAACATGACTCCTAAAGAAGCATTCACTGGGAAGAAACCAAGTGTGGACCATCTCTGAATTTTTGGTTATCATGTCTATATTCATATACCAAAGGACAAGAGAAAGAAATTGGATCCTTAAGGCATGAAGGGAACATTTGTTGGCTACATTAAATATTCTAAGGCCTTTAGGATCTATAAAAAGTAAGGAAACTGAATAGAAGTTAGTATAGATGTGATATTTGATGAAAGTATTTCATCTAATAAATAAAAGGATCTCTTGATGGACTCTAATGATGAATAACTTCCTATATTGGAAGAGGAATGCACCAGGGAGGAAGAAGAATAAAATCATGAAGATGAAGGTCCCAGTGAACCCATGCAACCTATGGTCATCCCAAAAACGATAAAAAGACCTAATTGATTGAAATATACTCTTTTAGATGCAGAGGGACATGGAGCAACCAAGGGCACATTCAAGGAAAGTAAGAAGCCCGAAGATATTCGGGGCATGCAACTTACATGACAAAGTTGATAGAAGTTGAACCATCCACCTTTGAAGAGGTTGCCAAGCATCAAGAATGAAAGGATTTCATGAATGAAGAGTATCAATTGATAATGAAAAATGGAGTTTGGGAGATCGTACCTATGCCTAAAGACAAATATGTGGTAACTTCCAAATATATCTACATTATTAAACATGTGGAAGATGGAAGTATTGATAAGTATAAGGCAATATTTGTGGCTAGGGACTTCTATTAATAATAAGGCATTGATTATGAAGAGAAATTTGCTCCTACAACAAGGTATACAATTATACATTCAAGATTGCATTCCTGAATGGCACGATTGATGAAGAAGATTATATAGAGAAACCGTTGGGATTTGAAGTCAAAGATAGAGAGGCTTATGTTTGTAGATTTAAGAAGGCATTATATGGCCTTAAGCAAGCACTAAGGGCATGGTATGCAAGGATGGATGCATACCTACAAAGATTGGGCTTCACAAAGATTTTTGTTGATCCAAATCTCTATAAGATTGTGAAGAATGGGCCTATGATCATTCTTCTGTATGTGTATGATATTGTTTTGATAGGTGTGGAAGGTTGAATCTAAGAGTGAAAGCAACTAGCAGCAGAATTTAGCATGAAGGATCTAAGGTTGATGTACTACTATTTGGCACTGGAAGTTTGGCAGGGACCTTATAAGATTTATCTAATTCAAGGAAAGTATGTGATTGAGATGTTGAAGAGGCTTGACATTATGGATTGTAAACCTATGAGAACGCCCAAGATCACAAACTTGAAAAGGATAATATGTTTTGAATCGATCCTAGTGGATCCAACCAGGTATAGAAAATTGATTGGCTCACTGATGTACTTGGTGAATACTTAGCTAGACATTTTTTTGCATTGAATGTTCTCAGTCAATTCCAAGTTGAGCTAAAGCATGATCATTGGATAGCAGCCAAGCATATACTGAGATGTCTACAAGCAACAATCCACTATTACTTGAAGTATGATAGGAGAAATTATGTCCACTTGATTGGACATACAGATTTTGACTAGGGAGGCAATGAGAAGGATGGAAGAAGTATTACAAGACGATGTTCTAGTTTGGGATCCTCCATGGTCTCATGGATGAGAATAAAGAAAGGATTGATTTCTTTGAGTAGTACTGAGGTTGAATATAATGCAGCTTGTGAAGTAAACAAAGAAGTTGTCTGGTTGAGGAAGTTGTTGTTTGAATTTTTTGAAGGACCAATGGACCTTACAGTTATACATTGCGACAACACTAGTCATATAATGTTGTCTAAAGACCCAACGTTTCATGGAAAGACAAGGCATATAAACAACAAGTATCACTACATTCAAAATATGGTGCAGGATGGTATGTTGCAGCTGTGATATATATCCATTGATCAACAAGTAACTGACATCTTAACAAAATATCTTCCTAGAAAGAAGCTTGTGTATTTGAGAGACAATCTTGGATTAGTTGATATATCCTCACTAGTTGAGAGGGAGAGATAGACACATCATTCTTGTATTCACTTGGGAAGAATAATGGAGGATTGGGTAAGCATCTGAAATCTAATACTCTTTGAGGATGAGGTATGGAATCCAAAATAATAGTAGTCAAAGAGGATCGATATTCTTTGAGGACTGGGAATCCAGCATAAGAATAGTCCTAGAAGGACATACCATGTGAACACCCAGGTGAGGTATGTGCCTTGAGAGACAACAATGAAGGTTTCTATAAACCATTGGTCTCGCTGACATTGTGCATTGATATTGGTTTGTAGATTTCTGTGGAGTGGTTTTTGATAACTTGAATTCGGATATTCCACAGTGTTCATCTTTTTGTTTGTCAACATTTTGAGTCTGGACCAAGACTCATCATCAGGACTTTGATTGTGCTTTGATCTTGTGGAGATATAGAGTTGTAAGTAAAGACTTGCTATGTGACAATTTTGGTTGATATGATGCTAAACAGATGGGTTACCAGTCTGAATCTTCTTACGATATCTCTTCAAATTTGTAATTTCCATATACCATTTATGAATACCTCCTTAATTAAGAGGGAGTGTTGAAAAATGTGTAACTAGGTTTGGTCTTCATAAATATGAAATGTACTTTTCATACTTGTATTTTGTAAAATGAAAGAAAAATTATTATTGCTATTTTTTGAACATGGGTTTCATGCTCAAGGTCTTTTATTTTAGATGTCAAGCATCCATTGAGTGCTTCTAGGATTTTTCCTAGGTCAAGAAGTGTTGAGCCCTAAAATTACATCTCTCCTACACACTTTCCTAGACTTTTTCCCCTCACTAGTACCTCATAAGCTATCAAACATCATTACATATTGATTCTAAAAGAGAATTTAAGTGGCTTTCTAACTATGTTTTTGTGTTTGATGTTTGACTTAGATTTTTCTCATTAGTTGCGGAATGCAGCCACTTTCCGCAGCTGATTCAACTTTCCACAACTGTTTTTGTTGATCTCTAGGTTCCAGGTGTCATCAAGCAAGATATTATTAAAAGATCCAACACATGACACATTATTATTTGATGTATATTAATGATACATGATGTGCCAATATAACTTTCAGAGCTATCGGGTGTTCATAGTTATGTTTGTAAATCTTTAGGTATTAAGAGTTAATTATGGTATGCATTAGCTGGTTCTGTTATGTATTGTGAGATTTCTTCAGTGTTGAATTGGTTATAGATTTGAATATCTCGATTTTCTTCTGATTACGCTTTATAATTCTTGAGATTAAATGATGCAAAATATTTAAGAGGGTATTGATCTTAGAGGGGCAGATGAGATTGAGTTATTATAACAGGTTTCAGTTCTTTTATTTTGTTTCATGAGCTTAAGACCGTAATTGGTTTTGAATAGCAATAGGTATGTCGTTGTGTAGAAGGTTTTAGTTTTTGGTTGTCTCAGGAGGTAGAGGCATAAAGCTGCTTGATTGGTTTATTGGTTTGGGTGTGTTCTTTTTAAGTGTCAAGAGGCTTTTAGTTTTTCATTTCGTTCAAGAGAGATTGCTTGTTTGTTTCGTTGTCCAGAGGATTTATAATTGGTTTTTAATGGTATTATGTATGCTCTTAAAGTGTTCATGGGAAATATTATTGGTTTTCTTGCCCTTGGGGATTCTTACTAAATGTTTCTACAAGTGCAGTTGTATTCTCGTCGCTTACCTAGCAACTATTTTAAAACGGAATTCAAAATGCCATTAACAACATGCTTTTTCTCTGTTAATTTGATTAATGCATTGTTCTATGTAATAAATGGAAACTATTTTTATTTGTACAATTCAAATGCTATTGTCTACATCTTAACAACAAAAGTAAGAGATCCAGAGACTACGACATTCACAGGTAGTTACGCTAGTTTACGACATTCATGCATAGTCATGCAATGTGGTATGTTTAAAGAGGTAAATTCCATTCTGTCTGTTTTATGTAGTTTCTGGAAAACACTTCTTGGTGTTTAGACTTCCAAAACTCATGTTTTTAAATGAGAGCTCTTTATTGGATTTGAAACATTACTTACTTTAAGTCGTTCTTTACTGAAACTTTTAATTTCTGTGCGATTAAATTGTTATTAGAATCTTGTGAGATTAAATTTTTTAAATTTGATGACGTTTTTCATAATTTCAGCTTTAGATTTAAAACCTACAATGTAGAACATAAAATGGCGGTAAATGTCTTACTCTTTGCCTATTCATATATAAATTTATGAGTAAACGCTCGAGTATACTATACTTGTATTATACTCATTTATACTTGTATTATCTCTTTTAAACTTACATGGCATGTTAAATGTCAAAATACCTATTTTTTTTATGGTATGTTCAAAATTTGTGATATCTTGCATATGGTTAATGTTGATCTATTTATTTGTAAAAAAAATAATACAATTATAATTAAATTTTATATTATAAATTAAAAATAAATATATAATGATTTAGGAAGATTACCATTTATTTCCACTCTTGCGTTTGTTTTATCTTGGATAAAATATGGTGATCATTAATTTATCAACATGAGAATACTTTTTATGTGCCTTGATCTTCAAGTTGTTGAATCAAATTGAAGTTGAGTAACTCAAGTCTCAATTCTAGAGACTTTAGAAGGAAGAGTAACTAGAAGTCTTAATTCTAGAGACCTTAGAAGGAAGATTATTTCCAAGTCCATTTTTATTAATTAATTAAGGTTGTTTCTATTTTTATAGAAAAAAAAGTAAGAGTATCTCCAAGGTAAACTCTTTCAATTCAAGATTGTGGAATACCTCTTAGCTTTGTACTCCATAATGCCCTCATTAGTTACAATCATGGAATTAATCTCAGCAAGTTGAATCAAACCATCACACTTTTCTATTTAACAATTGAAGTTCATGGATGGAGGAAAGCATTGCAACATAATCAACATATCTCTTAGGAGGTATGCCTCTCCCTCATTGATAATTTGGAGATTCATATATATGTTGTTGAGCCTCTTGATCAACAAACTCCACATTTTCACTTTTTCCTGAAAAGAGAAACTTTTGCAATGAAGATTGTTGCATTCAAATTGTGTGAAAATTTTCCCTCTTATTATGTCCAATAAAAAGACATAAATCACTATAAATAGCAAAACATTAAGAACATATATAGCTTTATTTCAACCTTGAAAATGCCATATGTAAAAGCTTAAAACGTAGTATGTAGTGCCTGCTCCAGTTGACTGACAGTGATTTGACGCAAACTTTTATTTAGCCATAAGGCCCACACCTTATTCTTTGAGGACCTCACGTTGAGGATCCAGACTCATGACACTATTATCAACGATTGAGATATTCATGGTTATGATGTTTTGCTTTCCATTGATATTATGATAGCATGAATGGTTATATATCTTATCTAACAGTATTCTGATGATTGATTCATTTAAATAGTTAAGTTTAGTATCTGAATTTATGATGAGGGAAGTAAAGAATATGTATGCGCTCTACTAAAAGTATATTAAACCCTAAAAGTATATTTCTATGGGTCTCTCATACATACGTACACATCAGAGAATAGAAACTTATATTGAACTATTTGTTGGACTTTCTTCACAACCAACAAGAGAAACTCTTGACTGTCTCACCAAAATATTTGGGTAGTCTAATCGTAATGTGTTGTTTCATCATGGAGCAATTCTATAAACTAAGGATAGGTAAACTAACTATGCTAGTCTTGTGTATTCATGATTGACTGTCATTGTGTATTTATATTTGGGCATGACGTCATGAGTAATCATAATGTTCGATACAATAAGTTGTTAACAGATGTAATGTCATTCATGGTTGAGCATGGTGTCACCATTCACCTTAACATCCAACTTATCTCAACTCAATTTGTATTGGCTGTGGTCATGAATATCATTTTAGGGAATTAGAAAGAAGTTTGACAACAATCTTATTCACTCATTGTCGCTCATTGGTTCCTTCTATATTTCTCTTCCACAACCTATAGCCAAACCCTGCATTGTCAGTCAATATGTATTAACATTGGATTGGAACATTGAATATTATGCTACTGTGCTTACTTTTAAACAATAAGTATGACCGATTCATTTATCCAAATTAGAGAGAATATCATGGTATAGGGATAATTTCTGAAAGTTGGTATCATGCTTAGAAATGAAGCTGACAAATATGTCATTGTACAGGATTGCTTCCTTCTAGTTATAAATTATTAGTTGTATATGGAGATAGAAACATTACCAACTTCTATTTGGAAAAATGTTAGTACGCATTACCTCATACATAACCAATACTGCCAGGAAAGATAAACCTTCAAATCGTTATACCCCTAAAAGAAGAAAGGACTATAAAAGTTTTGTACCTACGTTATTTTCTTGATAGAAAGAAAAGTAATTACGTGAGAAGTTGTACTATGAAGTAAATGATGAAGGATTAAAGATATTTAGCAATTAATATTATACCTCGTATTTCCCAGATTTTGTCTTCTCTCATTACTCGATGTCTCTGCTCATTGTTTTACATTAAGATGGCTTATCAGCTCTAATCTTAGTGTAGAAGAAACTATAGATTGGCTATATGTGATATGAAGTTTGTTGTTCCAAAACTGATAGGAGTTAAGCGTATAGATCCCCTGATGGAGCTGTCTTCAGCGAAATGAATTTTGTACTTAGGCTAGACTCTAAACTGGTTGGAAGTGTTATTTTTCCATCTAAAATTACAGATCAATTTGGATGCCTACCTCAAAGTCCTAACCTAGCATAGAAATACATTTATAAATTTTCCTTTGTAATTACGAGAAAACATAAGAACTCTCTCTTTTAAAACTTAAAGAAGAGAAATATGCAAATAACTTTAACTCCATACAGCTTGTTACTTAATCCTTGTATCTTGTAGAAATAGAAATGTATAATCTCTATAATGAAGGCAATTATTGTAATTAAAGATTCAGTTGTATCCCATGACCGCACTTTGCTTTGTAACCTTCTTAATATACAAAATCTTAATGGTGTATATATACTTGTATGGAGATGGGTATGCGATGAACAAATATGTCCCAAATTTTGTCTCGTAGCCATCCATTAGCTCTACCTCATAATCATATGGGGCTTCCTTATCCCATATTTGTTCCTTTTCACCAAGGCCTCAAATGAGAAGTCTTGGTTCATCTTCGATCAATCAAGATATGAGCATCTCCGCGATTGATTTTCTAATGGAAGCAATAATAGATTGATTTCAATTTACTATAAGTATTTTGACCAATTTAATCAGGGATATCTTTCTGAGTCACATTCTCTTTGCAAACTGCAGTAATCTCTTTTCAGGATTTTCCTTTTTGATGTTTTCGTTGTTCATCAGAATGAGGACTGTTAGGACAATCCATAGTTATTATTCTTGGACTCATACCTCCAAGATGGATAGGAGCATTGACAAGTTGCCATCTTATGGTTCAAACCTAATTACTTGATGCATTTTGGGACTGCAAATAATTTCAGAATATTTTTGACAAGCCTTTTTCTAACTTGATGACTGGTGATTTGTATAAAGCATTTTTCTCTTTGTTTTCTGAAGCAGTATTAGTAGTGAAATTTTTATTTTTAAGTTCATAGCTGAAGGGTTGTGTGCATTGATAATATGAGGTATATGCGAAAATGTGGGGAATCATTTCGGCGGATAATTTGGCCAAATATTCAGTAGATAGTGATCAATAAGTCTTACGCCAGTAAATAAATTAAACTAAGCAACTATTTCCGCAGTTGACTAGACTGCTATAAGAGTACCTTCTATTATCAGTAAGAATTGAACTTGAGACCTGTGTCCCATAAGTCCTCCACTTTGGAAAATTTAGGTGAAAGCATAAAAATGGTGAAATATAAAACCAAGCAAGAGCTTGTTTTAAGTGTCTCATACATTGCTCGAGTGAGTTTTGATACTCAAGCAATACCTCTATATATTATCAATACCATTTATTAGCTTGAAAAGAGACTTTTCTTTTCAATCTTGAAATAGGATTGGAAGTTCATTCGCAACCATACCAAAAATAAATAAATAATAATTATAAAATTTGTATGCTCTTTTCTTATACGAAAATATTATTACAACATTTATGACAAAGAACTTTGACAGATGCAATGATGAGCATACAAATCACCTTTTTGTTACATATTATCCTCGACATTGTCACTTATAGGGTCATATAGACGTAGTTTGAAATGAACTACTATAATTGGAAGCTACAGGGGTACAGTGTGTGAATGACTTTATTGGTTGAATGCATCATATATTAATTTGTACCATGAGATGAATATTGATTGTGATTGTCCTGCTTCTTATTTTGATTGTTTCTAAATACATAAATAATTATGGGTTGCAATGATCACACATATATTCCTTTTGTTATAACAGAATTCGTGGTATATATACCTTGGTAAAATTATAACCTACCCACCAGAAGGTTGGCAAAAATTTCAGAAAGGGTTCCTAAGATTATGTGTTGTCGTTTCTCCTTTTATGTTCTAAGGACTTCGGGACGAAGTCCATTGTTAAGAGGGGGTGTTTGTAGTGCCCACTCTAGTCTCCTGACTCTAATATGACATTATCTTACATACTTTAGTCTATGAGTAACTCAGGCTGAGGATCCAGAAGCGTGACTCTATTATCAGTGAATGTGATGGTTATGTATGTTCTCTATTAATATTATGATTGCGATATAATTAACGGTTATGTGTACTCTGATATCATGATGGTGATAGTAGTAAAGGATAGACATGTTTCTATTGATGTTATAATGATGGTAGCTTTGATCTATATGTATGGTTCCATTAAGGTTATGATGATGCTAGCCATGATGGAGGTATCCCCTATGTTAGCCACTTACATTGGTTATGGTTCACAATGAACAATGATGTGAATGACCAAGTGATGGTAATAATGCTATTATGAAATGACTAACACTGAAAAACCTGGTTACTGATTATTATTGAGTATGGCAGGAAAACCACCAGAGGCACTCGCACATGACAAGTTGACGACACCTGGTTTGATGAAAATTTATATTGTTTTATCTTTGAAATCGATCTTGAAACCTGCTATATATGTTCATCTATATTCTGATAATATGTTAATGGTTGCAGGCACAGATGAGTTGCTTGGCCGAATGACTCACATATGGGTGATGGGGTTGTACAGGTGGATGGAACTACATGGGAGGGGTGGGACAGAGTCCCTGATCTCACCCACTAGCACTCCCGCCGTGACTTGGGCTGGAAGGGTTGAAACACCTTCGCCTTGAAAATCACGATGCCATGAGGGCAGGTCCCAAAGTTGGGTCGCTCATGAGGACCTACTGGGGGGCGCGCATCAAGGCGGATTCCTTGATCCCCGGCACCATTAGTCTCACTATAGCAGGCAACATAAGAGACGATAGTGGTCTATGACGTTGCATGATATTTCCCCTCGTAGTCACTGGATGCTTGAAGGGCAAGTGGTGTGGCACCCTTGGGATTTCAGGGAAATTCTTGCAGGGCACGACCAACTTGGCACCCTTGGCATCACAATTAAACTGTTAGGTGTGGCACCCTTGGAACTCTAGGGAAGTTCTTGAAGGGCACAACCAAACTTGGCACCCTTGGAATCATTAAAAATAAATAATAACAAATAAAAATAAGTAAGGAATGAAAACTAGGTAAAGTTACATTAAGGGAAAATGATGATTGGAAACCAAGGAAATTAAATCAAAAATAAAAATTGGAATAAGGAGGATCATAGGAAGAAATAAATAGAGTACCTTAAAAATTCCACCCTCCCCAGTTGAAAAATACTAGGTAGATTAGGTGGTTTAATTAGATAAAAGGAAGACAAACATGTTGTAAGGATAAAGATTAAATCCTAACCAATTAAACTTAATTAAGAAAAGAGGAAGGTGAATTAAAATAAGAAAAATAAATTAAATTAGAGAAATGGAGAGAAGCTCCATGTGGCATCAACCAGCATAAGAATATCCCTCTAAGAGATAACCTGCGTTAATGTAGGAAGTAGATTGGGGATAAAATCTTGAATCATTAATTGACTCCAAGTAATAAACTCAATTTAAAGATTAAAAGGGGGGAATAAAGAGACAACTAGGAGAAGAAATAGGAATCTTGTGAGGTGAGGAAAATATTAGTTGTAAATAAAAAGTTAAGTAAATAATTTTTGGGCGACCCTTGCTGAGAGAATGACACATGGGTAGGTGAATAATCAAGTATTAAATTAAAAGAAAAATATTATAATTATGCATGACATGCCAAGTGTCACCTATGAGGACTCCTATAAAAGAAGGGGCAAGCCATGAGAGAAGGGACTTTTGGGGGGAAAGCCTATTGTTGGATGGAAGATATGATGTCAAAGCAGTGACTACGAAGCTATAGTGAGTTTGGTGAGGTAGAGGATTTCTTTTAGAGAGGGGACTCTTGAGCTAAGGTTGCTCTCCTCTACCAGCTAGATTCTTCCTCCATTGTACAACCCCATTGCAGCTCAGGGGTTCGTGGGGAAGAAGAGTACCCAAGGAGTAGGCTGGGAGGTTAACCGGTGGGTCTCGTTTTCGGATCAAGTGCGTCATCATACACTCGCAGAAGTGACCAGCAACAAGGAAATACCAGCGACCACAGAGCAAGCGGAGTCTCGCCTCTCCGGTGTACAGTACATGTGTATTTCTTTACTACTTGACATTAGATTAAAAATATATAAATGTGGTGTTATCTTCTTGAAATGAGCATCAGCGATGTGTGTGTTGATTCAATTGAAATCTCAATGTGTTTGTTTTCCGGTTGTAATTGCTGTGTATAAAAGAAAAAAAAATATACTGTTTTAGCTAGGTCATTTCACTGTTTTAGCTGGGTTGTTACACTATTGGTTCAGCCAAATTCACAAAGGAAGCCCTTGGTCAAATGGTGGTCAAACGAAGAGTTCTATGGCAAATAGGACTCTGTTTTCAAACATGTGAAGGGTCCGAGACCGTTCCTAGATCCATGGGTTCATTTTGACAGCTGTAGACTGCCCCCACGATGCAAATCCAACAACCACTTTTGATAGATTGAATGATCTTGGCAACCATCATGCTAAGCTTACGGATGTTGTCTTTTTACATGTCCTCATTCAAAGATGTTTCATAGGAAAATAGTTATTAAATTTCCCTTATAAATAACGTGTTTGCACACGCATAGAACTAGTTAATTTTTTATGTTGTTTTGCTGTTAGTCTTTGTATTGTGCTGTGAACTGGTCCTGCTGTTGTAATGAGAGGATTCTTCCTCTATTTTGCAATATAACCAGACTCTATTTTATATGAATGTGTGAGCATAATTCTAGATTGATAGCGTGTTACCCAAGGCCATGCAGAGGGCCCCTGCTAGCTGAGGTTTTGTTTCCTCATTTCTGTAAAGTTTTTATGTGTTGTCTCCTTATTTCCATTGCACATATTTCATAGTTTATCCACCTATGTATATTTCACTAGTTATGATGTTAACAGTTCATTCCTGTACATGATTTTTCAAGCATTGTATATTGTTGCTAACACTAATCAGTGTGTGTGTTTCAGGATAGACTAGGCCCAGACATTTTCATACAATTTTTGCAATAACTAGTGACATGAGATTAGCCTCTCTGTTGACTTTACTTTCCTTAGTTTTTTTAATTTCAGTTATGCTTTGATTTCAATCTTGTTCACTTACTTTTTTAGTTGGCTTCGATATCAAATTCCTCATATCATTGACGTTATCTCCTAAAGCCATAGCTTAACCCCGAAAAGACTACTTGGCGAGCTATCAAACTATGAATGATGAGATTTGATTTTAGTTTTATTTTTCTGCAGTTAGATATCAAATTCTTCATATCATTGACATTATCCACTAAAGCCATAGCTTAACCCTGAAAAGACTACTTGGCGAGCTATCAGACTATGAATGATGAGATTTGATTTTAGTTTTATTTTTCTGCAGTTTGATATCAAATTCCTCATATTATTGACGTTATCTCCTAAAGCCATAGCTTAACCCCGAAAAGACTACTTAGCGAGCTATCAGACTATGAATGATGAGATTTGATTTTAATTTTAATTTTCTGCAGTTAGATATCAAATTCCTCATATCATTGACGTTATCTCCTAAATCCATAGCTTAACCTCGAAAATACTACTTGGCGAGCTATCGAACTATGAATGATGTGATTGGATTTTAGTTTTATTTTTCTGCAATTAGGTATCAATTCCTCATGTTATTGACATTATCTCCTAAAGCCATAGCTTAACCCTGAAAAGACTACTTGGTGAGCTATCAGACTATTAATGAAGTGAATTGATTTTACTTTTATTAGTTTGCAGTTTTTGACTTGTTTGAGTGCAGTAGCTTAACTTATTTTTTTGTATTTAGATGAGCAGCAGAAATAGTGATTTCATGATCAGTCATTCATCATTTGTTTGATTTTACTACCAGCACATTTCCATTCTTTTTTAAATGTCAATTTCATTACTAGTACATTTTGAGATCCTCTGAAGTGTTAAGCTCTGGAAATCATCATAAAGGACATAATTTCCTTAAAATTTATATCCATACCTACGTTCTAAAGTATTATTAAAACTCAAGAATAGGATTTCCATTCACATTAGGATATAAATGAAGATAAAACCCCAAAACAAAACAAAAATTGAAAACAATAAAAAGTAAGAAAGAGGTTGTCTTGCACATACAGTGTGCCACACTTCATCAGTTTATGACTCCCAGATTGATAATTAATGTAGCAATTTAGGACATACTAAATTGACTAAACAAGAAGTAAAAAGAGTCATTGTCATATGTTGAAGACCCCACCAGGCACATTGTAACTTATAAAAAGAATAATTTCTGTTTTTAAATGTGATAAAATACCCTCCACGACCAGGTCAGCCTGCCAGTTAAGAAGTTGGCCTAATTTGAGGAACTTCGTCCACCTTGTAAGCCTATATATAGGAGGGAACTCGACCTCCTAGAGACTCAATTCATTATCTCATCAAGAAAGTGAAGGAGAAGAATAAAGGGACTAGCGAAGGAAGAAGAAGGATGAAGATCAAGTGTTTGGGTTATTTTCTCTCTCTCTCTTCACATGTGAGAAGGAAGGAAGTTAGAGTTTCTATTGTTGGGTTTTGCTAGCACGGGATCAAACTCATTACAACATCCTCAAGCCCTAGAAGAAGGATAAATTCAAGTGAAGTACTGAAGAAGTCTTGGGAACCCTAAATAAGCTCACGCGTGTGGAAGCTATTGTTATTGGGAAGGCCAAAAATTTCAGCCTTGCAATAGAGGATTAAATTTTATTGCTAGGGGGTCGAAGTTGTGCTACGAGAAGATATTTGAGTGGGTTTGACTTGGATAAAGGAAGCACATCATAAAGGAGGATGGAATTTGCCTTGGAAGGGTATTGGTCTTGGTCTAAAGGTTTTGGAATTCGTCAATTGAAGAATCAATAAGAATATAATAAATTTGTGGGTTTTCCTCTCAACTGGAGAGATTTTAGCCCTAGCTTACAGCCTATATCCTGTGTTATTGTGTACTCTTGATCTTCTTGTTTTGGTATTTATTTGATGATAAGAACAAAATCATAATAATATAAGAAGCTAATAAGTAAGAAAACTAAAAATACATCACAAGCAGTTATCAAGTATAAGAGAAATCATTCTAACTATTGTCCTATAGATTTCTCAACAAGTTCTTTGTATCCCTTTATTGTTGCAAACTAGTTTCTCCCTCCTCCTTTGCAAGTGGGAAAGAACAAAGATAAGATATGAACTCAAATATGGAAGCTCTAAATGCTTGAGATGATAATGATGACGATGAAATGGTCATGTGTGAAGAGTGAGGAAAAACCTCTCTATTTATAATAAATGCTAGGATAGATCTAGATGTAGTGAAATAATAAAATATTATTATACAAAATCAAGATCCAATGGTTATGAGTATTTTATTATATTTAAGAGAGGAAGAGATTAATTAAATGGTAAAAATTATTTATTTATTGAACTAACTTGAAAAATAATGATTAATTGAGTTAACCAAGAAGAATGCCTAAAGTAATTAATAAATGAAAATGATTTATCAATTACTTTAAGGAGATATGGTCAAAGTAAGTTGGAAATAATTACTAAATAGTGATTTAGTAACCGATTAATCTTTAAGTGTGACTTTTTGGAAAGTTTTCCAGCTTGTTTCCAATCTAATTTGTCTAAAATCTAGCAGGAATTCATTGAAATCAAAATTTTGATGGGTGAACTCTTCACAATAAAGTTCGTCAGGGGTTTTTGAGGGTGTTGAATCCATATATGTAGTCAAAAAACCAATTTAAACAACACAAATCAAAATTTGACCGCAAATCAAAATTTGACCACAATTTTTTTCCCTAGATTCCGGCGAGAAATCCATTGGAAACTCCAAAAAGTCACACTTGAAGACTACTCCTTTAATAATTATTTCATGAGGTGAATGTGTAATTATTAAGGAATAATAAATAAATAATGATTTATTTCATTATTCATGGATAATGTGGTTAGAAATAATTAATAAATATTGATTTACTAATTATTTCAAGGGAATAATAAATAAATAATGGTTTATTTAATTATTCCTGTAGGTTTTGGGTCATTTTCAAAAATAATTTAGGAAAAATGGTTCTCTAAATTATTTCCTAAGGTGAAAGTATGTTTTAATGTGTAAAAACCCATACTACATGAAGTATTTCGATCATCCTAGTGGAAAATGTTGAGGGATCACTTTTTAGGTGATAACACTTCCTTTAAAAGATAAGTGTTTATTTTTATGTTTATATGTTTTTCACCTTCATTATCTATGTGTTTTCATGTATTACATATGGACAATAATTTAAATATTGTCAATTATACATTTATGTTCCTGTACATGAGATCATTTCATAGTATAATGCATGACACGCATATGAAAAAAATAAAACTTATGCAAATTTTTAGAGAAATTAGGTTATAGAGGTAGTGATACACCTAGTGGGTGACTATGGGCATTACAAAGTAGTATTAGATACCATGTCATAACACTCAAACCATATGGGTCCAAATTAACCTATAGAGAGAAAAATATATATAGATTGCATGGCAACCCTTTAATGAAATTTCTTAGGGAAAGGAAATGGGGGGAATTCTTAGTTTCGTGTGGAATTCAGAGGAATAAACCCATGGGAAATTAAAAATGTATAGGTATAAAGGTCAAATATGTGATTATAGGGTCAAAGTTAGTGAATATATGGGCTAATTATAACAATGGAGCTACTAGGTGGTAGCTGAGTTGGCATGTGAAGGAGGACAAGTGTTATGATCTAGATCATTGATTTTTGTGGATGTTAGCCATTGGATACATTGGGAGTGCAACCAAAAGTAAAATACCTTATATGTTGCGACCCCATATTGATCTTCATTGTCGATTAGCTTAGATGTCAGTCAGAGAATCCATCGAGAATAAAAATTTACATAAACCATCATGCATGTGGAAACCTAATATGGATTTGGATGATTGGATCAAGTTAATCATGGATGTTGGATTTATCAAGAATGTAACTTTCCATAAACCATCATGCATGTTGCAACCTGATATGAATCTAGACTGTCAGATTGCGTTAACCATAGCCATTGGATACATTTGGAATCCAACCCTCCATAAACAGTTGCACATTTTTTCATTCGATATGACATGTTAATTGTTGATCTACTCTAGGATCAATAGTCAGATCTACAAGTGTGCAAGTCACATGTGTAGGTTTTAACCCCGTATAGAAATTACATGCATACGAATTCTAAAACACAGAAAATAAACAATGTGAGAGCATAACACATAAAACACATATACACATAGATTTTTCCCTGGATCCCAAAATCGGGACTACCAGCTTGATTTTTCATTACGTTCCTTTTAATGTTACAATACATATTTATACATGCCAAAGCATCCAATACCATGGACCAAAAACCATCACGTCCAAAACCATGTGCGAAAAAATCATGCACAAAACCATAGGTAGGTCTGCCCAACCTAATATAGGGTCCAAAAACAAAATTTTCTAGGGCGCTTCCCTGAACCCCATATATTGGGGTTACCTGCACCCCTCAAACCCCCATGACCCCCCTTCTAACCCCCTAGTTAACTATGTGGGCTAGTCGTGGAAAGAATATAATACAACCAACCAACATGATGTGGGAATAATTAGGGAATGGACATCGTATATCATTATATCTAATAAAAGAATGCCACATGGAAAGGTGGCAAATGAAGTGGGACCCTTCCACCTTGGCATAGGTCAATAAGGAACCACATGAACCATGGGGTCTAAGCAAGGACTGAAAAATAGAGAAAACAGGTTGCATGTGTGTCAAGTGTCTAAGAAAAAAAAATACATACTCATTTCATGTCCAATGAGAATTAAGGAGTATATATAGATACATATAATTTCCATTTGGAAGAGCACATAGTGGTATTCCGTATAACTAATAAGGGTTACAAAATAAATTTACAAGTGGTTTGTGGATTATTCAAAGGATTAAGATGACAGAGAAATTATATAATTCTTTGGATTTTTTTGCTAATTTTTCGGGTTATTAACTTATAGGGAATTTTTGAGGCCCTAAACTACATTTTCAGAGAGAAACATTCCATAAAAACTATGTATACCATTAGTAGACACAATGTCTTCAACTTAAATGAAAGATATTGGATAAAGCTTTCTAATGACATGTTACAACTCCAAATTGGAATTAGTATGAGGAAGTTACACTTGAAACGATGAAATAAAAATCAAGTGCTATAGAAAATATGTGATAGGTTAACCCGATAATGCAATATAAATCAAAGAAGAATACTATAACCTACTTCCACTATCAATTTGTGGAAGCTAAAAGATCGATCTGAAAAATATAACCAGAAGAAGAAGAATCAATGGAACAATACACATGAAAGGGGAAAGTCTCAGATAAAAACCCCACACTATTGTATTATCATACATGGTGGAAATACATAGGATTTATACAAAGCCTTAGCTCTCACAACTAGCCAGCTCTCAGTACAATACTCACAGATGCTCACAGGCAATCTTGGCTTCTCTCCAGCCTTCCTCTCTGCCCTCCAAGCTCCTATTTCCTTGTGTTGTTCCTTGTGGATGATTAGCCTATTACCAAGTGGAAAAACAAGCCTTCAAAATTGCACAATCCTTAAGGGTGACTGCATGCATGAGTTTTCTCCATGAGAAAACACATGAAACTGATAGTACATTGTCCTTGAACATTAATCTCAATGGGATCTTTCTCAGAATAGACATGCATGAGTTTATGATGAGGGAATATTCAATTAACTGGAGTAGCACTAGTTGATTGCATTAATGCATTAACTCATAATTAGTTCCTCAAACAGTTTAGAACTAATTTAACTGGACTTAACTCAGTAAACTGAGTTAACTAATTACAACTCAAATATAACTCAATCTTATCTCCTTAATGTAAGGGATAACTCTTGCATGACTTCAGAAAGACTTCTAACTTGAATTTATCCAACTAATTAATTTAAAATAAATTAATTGATTATTTCCAAGTAGTTGTTAAGACTAAATTCGATTTTAATTCACAATTTAATTCAGGGACAAATTAAATTGGAATATCCTTGTTTCCACATTTCAACGCTCCCTCTCAACAAGAATGGGATTATCTGCCACCCCAATCTTGTCTATATGGAACTCAAATTTACACTTTGACAATGCCTTTGTCAAAATGTCAACATCTTTCTCCTCTCCCGAAATATATTACAGCAACATGATCCTCCTTGCTACACAGTGTCTGAGATAATGATAACAAATGTCGATGTGCTTGGACCTATCAAGAAATATTGGATTCTCAGAGAGTTTGATACAACTTTGATTATCAGAATAGATCACAGTTGGATCCATCCTCTGATCAAATAAACCAACTAGGATTTTCTGCATCCAGGTGGCCTCACATGCTGCCTAACTTGCAGCCATGTATTCTGCCTCTGCCAAGCTGAGTGCAATTGACCTATGTTTCCCCTTGTACCTATAAATTGTCACTAACCCAAGGTTGAAAATCCCTCCTTATGTGCTCTTCCAATCTGATGGACTCCTTGCCCAATCCGCATCAGTGAAGCCCTGTAGCTTCACTCCCTCTATCTGTTTGTATCTTAATCCATACTAAGATGTGCCTTTGAGGTATCTCAATACATGCTTTGTTGCCTTCCAGAACATCTTGGTAGGCTGAACTATTGCTTGACTCAAATGGTTCACCACATAGCACAAATTTGGTTGTGTGTTCATTAAGTACATCAATGAACCCACAAGCTTCCTCTACACAATAGCCTCTACCACTTCTCTTGAAGTAGCAACCTCCTTCCACCAGTTACCTGCTACAGGAGTCTACATGGGCTTGCACTTCTCCATGTAGAATCTCCTAACTATCTCATTGGCATACTTTCCCTGAGACACAGACAACTCCCCATCCTTCTATGACAATTCCATGCCAAGGAAGTAATGCATGAGACCCATGTCTTTCATCTCAAATTCTCTTGCAAGGTCCTCCTTGCAAGACACAATCAGTTGATCATCACCAGTCAATATGATATCATCAACATAAAGTACAATGATCAACAACTTACCTTTCACCACGGTGTGGTACAGGTTTGCATCTGCTTCACTCTTTGTGAAGCCCAACACGGTGAAGTAGTTGTCTATTCTGGTGTACCAAGCACAAGGTTCTTGCTTCAGCCCATACAACACTCTCTTGAGTTGGCATAGATGTGACTCATGATCAAAGGTCTCAAAACCTTTCGGCTACTCTATGTATACCTCTTCCTCAATCTGGCTATTGAGGAATGCAATCTTCACATCCATCTGATGGATCTTCCAACCCATCTGTGCTAATAGTGCCAACATAGATCTGATAGATGAGTACCTTATGACAGGAGCAAAAGTCTCATCATAGTTAATCCCCTTAACCTGTGAAAATCCACAGGCAACAAATCTTGCCTTATGCTTCTCCACACTACCATCAGCAACTTGCTTTACCTTGTAAATCCAACGGGAACTCACAACTAACTTGTTCTTCGATCTGAGAATCACGTCCCAAACACTGTTACAAACCATGGAGTCATACTCCTCCACCATAGAATCAACCCAAATCGACTGCTGCATTGCTTCCTCAAAGGAAGAAGGCTCAGTCTCAACACATTCCCCAACAAGGGCCATGTATCTAGTGTACCTCTCAAGTGACCTCCTCTATCTGCATTGAGAAGATGGGGCTCCCACATGCTCTCTCGCATCCTCCAACAATCTATCAGTTTATTTTGTGCACTTTCGTCCATCTCTGGAGGACTCTACTTAAGTGGATGTCTCCACTCCTGGAACCTTTGCATGCGGTTTCTCTATATCAGTCTGAGGCTCCTCCTGCTTAGGAACCAACAGTTCCTCCACAACCTGTAGTTGGAGCTCCCTCTCAAGGGAAACTCACATGGCCTTCTACTCATCAAACTTGAGATCTCTGCAAACCACTGTCCTCTGAATGGTAGGCAAGTAAACCTGATAGTTGTGAGGTGTATCAATGTACCCCACAAATATCCCCAACTCTGATGTCAGCTCAAGCTTCTTCCATGCATCCTTTTTCACATGGAAATATATCGATGAGCCAAAGATCCTGAAGTGACCCACATATGGTCTCTTACCAGAGAAAGCTTCCTCTGGTGTCTTCATCCAAAGTACGCGATGTGGGCTTCTATTCTACAAATATATCATTGTGTTGCATGCCTCAACCCACAAGTGAAGTGGTAGGCCTTGGTCATGCAACATTTCCCTTGCTGCACTATAATAGTTTCGTTCTTCCCCTCGACCACCCCATTCTGCTGTGGGTTATGAGGTGCCGTCAACTCTCATTTAATTCCTTCTGCTACACAGAAGTCCTTAAAATCTTGAGAGATATATTCTCCACCATTGTCGCTTCTCAAGGCCTTGATCTTCTTTCCTGACTCTTTCTCAACCAAATATTTGGACTCACAAAACTTTGTGAAAGTTTGGTCCTTCTTTTGCATGAAATAAATCCAGCATTTACGAGAATAGTCATCAATGAAAATCACATAATACCTTTGATTCACTATGGATGCTGTCGAGAATGGTCCATACAAATCAGTAAGAACTCACTCTTAGATAGCCTCTGCTTGTCTGTCTCGATCATGAAAGGAAGAATTGGTGTACTTTCCCAAGGTACACCCTTTTCATGTGTCAACTTGCTCAAGTTTACCTTTGGAAAGTCCTGATATCTGCTGCATTATCTTCAAAGCCCCATGATGCAAATGGCCCAATAGCCTGTGCCACAGCTTGCCCATGTCTTGGCTTTGCACCAATTCTGCTTTCATACTCATTGTTGCACAATCATCTACCTCTAGTTTATATAGATTCTTCACCTGAATCTCTATCCTCTTGGTGTAACCTGTGGCTATGTGTCTTAGGATCACATTTCCTTTACTAAAGACAACATCGTAGCCTTTTTCCTCCAACATCACAACTGATACCAAGATATTCTTCAGTCCAAGCACATACATCACATCTGTCAAGGTGAGAGGAGCTCCATGCTCCCTCTAAATCCTGAAACACTATACCTTCCATCGTCACCCATCTCTATGTGCATCTTGAGGTCTTTCTCCTCCAAGGCGCTGAATACATTTTTATCACTGTTCAAGTGGAATGAGGCTCCACTGTCAATATACCAGACACAACCCATCATCAATGACACCATGCATGTGATGAGGTTAAATTCCATTTCGAACTGAGAGGCTAATGCCTCACCTTCCGATCCTTCCGAGGATCCCTTCTTGGACTTATTTGATGGGAAATTAGTCACATAATGTCCCATCTTGTGATAATTAAAGCATCTTACTTTAGACATGCCACCCTTCTTCCCTCCTTGAGAAGAATTCGATTTGAAATGGGAATCCTTCCCATTCCCTTTCCTTGCCTTACTTGCTAAGGACAAATCTTCTTCATCATCATTCTTGGATGAAGAACCATCTTGTGTGCTCCTCTTGATCTCCTCCTACAAAAGATCTGACCATAGTCGTTCCCTATCCAGTAGTTTCTCCCTTCCATTCATAGAGTCCTGGTAGCTATTCCAACTCTTTGTAAGGCCAAGGAGAGCAAGGCTCACCATATCATCATCGGAAATAGTTATTCCCACACTACCAAGCTCATCTCTACAGGTGGTGAGCTTGTTCAGATATGTGGAAATAGTATCGCCCTTCTCCATCTTGATTCTTTGATGCTTATCCTTGAGTGCCAATTTCCTCTGGTCACTACTATTCTGATAGAGGTCCTTCAATGTCTTCCACATTGAAAATGGAGTATCCTTCCCATGGAGACTCGAGACAATATGGTCTCAAAATCCCTCAAGGATGATCCATCTCGCCTTTGCCACACACTTCTTCCACTCAGCCAACTCTTGTGCATTAGTTGAGCTGGGTTTGGGATTTCTTGATCAATGAATTCCTTCAAGACATTGTCTTCTAATATGACCTCCATTATATCTTTCCATGCTATGTAATTTGAGCTACCTTCCAAGGCATATTTGAGTCTCTAGCCATAGAATTCCATTGGCCAACCTTGAAGTATGATATGAATTTGATTTGCACTTGCAACCCCAAACTTCAAACTTCAAATTCTCTTCTCAATATATTGTTCACAGCTCTGATACCATGTAGAAAATATGTGATAGGTTAACGCGATAATGCAATATAAATCAAAGTAGAATACTATAACCTACTTCTACTTAAATATGGCACAATACACATGAAAATACTTTGGGGAAAGTATCAGATAAAAAACCCACAATATTGAATTATCATACATGGTGGAAATATATAGGAATTATACAAAGCCTTAGCTCTCACATCTAGCAAGCTCTCAGTACAATCTTCATAGATGCTCACAGGAAATCTTGGCTTCTCTTCAGCCTTCCTCTCTACCCTCCAAGTGTTGAAAATAGCAACAAGAAATGTTAAAAATAGAATCCAAAATATTTGTTGGGTGCCAAATCGGGCCATCTTTCTGTCCATTTCCACTACCCTTTTTTACCTTTTTGCACTCATTTACCTATGTTGTTATGTTAAACTTACAAGGTAAATTCCCCCTTACTTGTCCTATTGGTATATTTTAAATAATGAAGTAAAACGCATGGAGTCTATCTATTTGCGGTAGTAAATCATGTGTTTGACAGCAGCATGAGAAAAGGAACCCTCAACTCAGCGTATTGCAATAGATTTGGCAACGATCAATCAAAAGGAGGTCGTGCAGCTCAAGGAATAAGCTCCCTAAACTATTCTTGGGCCTTCTTTCTATATCATACATCTAATGTTGATACTGTTTAAACAAATGTATATCTTTGTATCTGTAGTCCCTATGTTTCTGGGAGATCTGTTAATCTCCCTTGTTGTGTATAAATTGCAGGTTGATCCTGTGAATGGGGGTTCACCCATCAGTATTGTAAACTTTTGTTATCAAGTAATAAAAGATCATCCATTTTGCTATTCTAATTCTTTTCGTGGCTAATGCAGCCCTAATCAGAGAGTTGGGCCCGCTCTTCTGATCAGGTGTTGTGTCTTTGTGTGTGTGTGATTTATCAGTTTATGTTTGTTGTTACAGTTCTTTACTATTTATGATTATTTTTGCAGTTCTGTAAATTGTTAATCTTGCATATATGTTTTGAATCTTAGACCACGAACCCTTGGTTGGGAAGGATTACACGCCTGCCCCTACATATACCTTGCGCGTTGCTTTGAAAGGATATGCACCCGGATTGATAATATTAATATCGGAATAAGGTATATAAATCACCCCTACCTGGACACCAACATTTTGGTACCATTGCCGAGGAGGCTAACAAGGTGCAAACAACCATCTGGACCGACGAAAGGGTCAATCTCTCATCCTAAGGAGAGACCAAGTTTTCTCTCTCTGCTTCAGGTTGTGAGCGTAGGTACTCTTTCTATTGTTTATTTTTGCTTTTCTGATTATTTTGGGCCATTCTCTTGTCCTGGGGAGGGAGGAGTCTTTTGACACTCTGCTCCAGACCTTGAGTTAGAATTATTTTTCTTTCCTAACCTATGTGTGCTTTCTTTTTGGGGAAACCCTAGTTTTTACCCTAGGGAGGGACAGTTTTTTTACACCCTGCTTCAGATTTGGGAATATTAGGGTTTCTCGTGGTTTTTTATTGTTGTTTTTTCTTGTCCCTGGGGAGGGAGGAGTCTTTTGATGCCCTGCTCCAAGCTTGAAACCCTAGATTTTTTTTACTATAGCTGCCTTTCTTTTTGTGAATTCTTTCATCTTGGGAAGGAATGGTCTTTTGACACCTTACTCTAGGGTTGAAGCATTGTAGGTTCATACAAAGACCCCCCACCAATCCAACTATTGTATGAACAAAGAACCCTATAAAATGGGCAAAGGGAGAGCCCCAAGGAGGGGCAGACCAGACCTGGGAAGAAAAACATATATACAAGAGATCATAGCAAAGGCTGAATCCAAAGCATCCTCTCGCGTAGCTGTGAGACCAGGAGCAAGAAGGGTGAAGTCAAAAGGACAATCAGTGGAATAGCCAGTATCGGCTGCAACATTCTATGGTGACTCAACACAGTAGGTTCCTCTAACTGTGGAGGAAGCATCGAGCAGTGGACCTGATCTAGAGAATCTTGCGCTGGTGTTAGCAGAAGAGGAAGTTGCAAGCAAAGCATCGGTAGGATCGAACTATTCTAGTAAAGTAAAGGGATTTGCAGTTGAAGGATCATGCCATTAGGCCACAAGAGAAAGATACGAGGAGATATTTACATCACCAAGAGACAAGGGAAGTGCCACCAAAGCAACTCGGATTTTGGTAGCAAAGAATCCTTAGCCACCTTCTATAGAGCTTGTTGAAATCCCCAGTGATTATTGGATAATATTCATGACTCCTACAAACTCCGCCATCGATTTCCCTATTGGAGATCTGGGAACCGGTGCACCTACAAAGCCTATTCCATTAGTAGCCTTACCAACCTTCCATGGGCTTATCTCAGAATACCCCGACACATTTCTATTTGAGTTTGATATAGTATGTCGGGGGTATGACTACACGACAGATGCCTAGAAACTGAAGATTTTCCCCTCTACTCTAAAAGGGACGGCTTTGCGATGGTTCATGGGCCTTGGAGGAAAATCCATTTCTACATGGGAAGACAATCAAACGGCTTTTCTGGAGAAATACCAGGATTACTATAAATCTCATAATATTAAGGAGGAACTCTTCAAGTTTGCAGAGAAAGAAGATGAAAGTTTGGAAGATTGTGTGGAGAGGTTCAACTACACCATACAGAGGTTAGGACATTCTGACCTGGAAAAGGAAATATTAAATATTATCCTCCTTTGATCCCTTCGAGAAGACTCAATGGAACTATTGAACATTGTGGGAAAGGGAGATATCTCCAAGGAGAAGTTCGAATATATTTTTAAATTATGTATTCAGTGCTCAAGGGGGCTTGTGAGAAACAAGTAGGGGGTCTGTTCAATAAAGGGATCTAGTGAGGGTGTTACAAAAGCAGAAATCGGAAATTTTCTAGACAACCTGAGAACAGATATCCTCAGTACCCTGTTAGCACAGATGGACACTTTGCAAGTAAAAGAAAAGTAGCTAGAGTTGGACATGACTATGGAAATATTTTGTCCAAAGTGCAGAAAGAAGCATCCGAAGAGGGAATGTCCACTAAATTCCATAGAGAAATGTGCAATCTATGAGCTCAATCATGCGACTAGCTCATGCCATTCCTTACCAGGCTTGAAAGCAATATTTCAAGGAACGGGGGAGGACACGAAGCAGTTATACCTCATGGGACCTAGGAAGACATGGTAACCCCGACCACCGATGGGAAATCAAGGTATGTACCTAGATCCATCTCAGTATTTTAACATTTGTAACATGAATCCTCAGACCATGCCTTATCCTCCCATGTGGCCACAATACCAGTACCCACCTTGGCAGTAGTGGAATCCCCAAGCCGAGCTCCTCGTGGGCTCCAACTTGGCAAGGATCCACTCCTGGTCAGTTTCCTCCATAGATGCCACCATAGATGCCCCAGCGGCAACTTCAAATGCCCTCCAATGTGCCTCCTGGTAACCAGCCTGCCTGTCTACAGCTCCAAATGTAGCCTATCCCTAACCCCAACAATAAGGCAGCTTATCAAGCTGATGTTCTTAACCTACCTTCATATAGTATCTCCACTGTAAATTTGTATGAAATGAATCTGCGATCAGGTCAGACAGTTAACATCCCACCTCCTCCAGTTATCATTGAACAGCTTGATAATGGAGGTAGGGAGGTAGAACCACAGGGAAGAGCCAAAGTAAACTGATAGAACCCAGACGCCTCCTGTCAAACATCATCACTCTAAACCACCTTACCTAGAGAGATTAATCATGAGTGAACCAAGTCCTCAATCTGAATTTGATTTATTAGGAGAGTTACAAAACTTATTTGTTAAAATTCCCTTGTTACAAGCTATGAAGGATGTGCCAATCTATGCAAAAACTCTTAGGGAATATTGTTCATAGAAACCTACCAAGAAAATTAAAAATCCCCTCACTATACAGGTTATTGGAAAGTTTTCGGATTTTATGATGGGAATATCAATGCCAGTGAAATATGGAGATTCGGGGAACCTGATCTTAACAATATAGATTAATCGGGTAGAGATTCCAAATGTGTTAGTAGACCTGGGAGCTTCCATCAATGTCATCACCACTGAAACTATGCATGTCCTAGGACTTCGTAATTTAAAGCATACACCTACAGTACTAGAATTAGTAGATAGATCTATAGTCAAATCTATAGGAAAGATGGAGTATGTGACAATTTCAGTAGACTCATGGGATTACCCCATAAACTTCCTGGTATTACATACACAATCTTCAGTGGGCGGTCATCCCCTAATTTTGGGTAGGCCATGGCTGGCCACTGCAGACACTTACATTGGGTGCCGCTCAGGGAATATGGTGATTTCTAATGGGCATAACACTAAGAATTAGTGTTATATCCACCTGCAGAACCAAATTCAATTATAAAACCAGCAGGGAGTAAGAAGGTTGTATCTGTAGTGGAGGATGGAACGGAAGATGAATAAGTAAGACCCATCCTTACTATCGGGCAGGCCCTATAATTGAAAATGGGATTAGAAGACGATGTGATCACTTCCTCCATGGATGATCCTCGTTCTGTTTCAGAACCAAATCGGCAGATCCTAGAATCCATCCTGAGCTGTGAAACTCAGGAAACTATGGAAACAGCAAAAGGATTAGAGGAACCACCTGCTGATGCACCTCATGAAAGTATACAAGTGGAATTGGAACCTAGGAAAACCTTGAACATTAATCAGAACTTGTCAGAATCTCAGAAGGAGCAGCTTATAAACGTTCTACGGAAACATAAGGAGGCCTTCGCCTGGGATTATCTAGATATGAAGGGAATCTTGGCTAACTTATGAACCCATCACATATACATCAAGGAGGATTGTCATCCTATAAGACAACCTCAGAGGAGAATGAACCCGACGTTGAAGAAAGTGGTGAAAGAAGAACTTCAGAAGTTACTGGATGTGGGTTTCATCTACCCAATCTCAGACGGCCAATGGGTCTCACCATTGGTAATGGTCCCCAAAAAGAATGGCAAATGGTGGATCTGTGTAGATTATCAAGAGTTGAATAAGGTGACACAGAAAGACCACTTTCCCTTGCTGTTTATTTATCAAGTGTTGGACACATTGGTTGGTAAGAATGATTTTTCTTTCCTGGATGGGTTTAGTGGATATAAACAGAACCAGGTTGCTCATGAGGACCAGGACAAGGCCACGTTCACATGCCCCTGGGGGACATTTGCATAACGGGTCCTTCCTTTTGGCCTGTGTAATGCTCCCGCAACATTCCAAAGGGAAATTTTGGGAATCTTCTCTGACTTGATAAATGACAGTGTTGAGATCTATATGGATGACTTTACTCCATATGGGAACTCATTCATGGCAGGATTGAAAAATCTGGAAAAAGTTCTCGCAAGGTGTATACAAGCGCGCATCTCTCTGAGTACAGTGAAATGTCACATGATGATGGAAGAGGGAATCGTTCTGGGCCATTTAATCTCAGTTGAAGGAATCAGGATGGATCCAGCAAATATATAGGTAATTCTGCACTTTCCAACACCTAGAAAGGTCACACAGGTATGCAGTTTCATTGGTTGTGTTGGTTATTATAGACGTTTCATAGAAAATTTTGAAAAAGTAGCACACCCACGGTTTCAATTACTAACGAAAGATTCAGAATTTGTGTGGACAAAAGATTGTGATGCATCATTTACAAAAGTTAAAGGGTTAGTTTGCAGTGCTCCGATCCTTAGAGGACCTAACTGGGCATTACCGTTACACATTCATACGGATGCCTCTCAGACAGCAATTGGTGCAGTGTTGGGACAACAAGAGGATAAAGGACCTTACGCAATCTACTATGTTAGTAAAAATTTGGCTCCTGTTGAATTAAACTACATAATGACTGAGAAAGAATTTCTTAACGTTGCTTATGCCATCAACAAGTTCCAACACTACATTACCAAGTATCCTACTTTTGTGCACATCAATCATGTGGCCATCAGGTATTTAGTGAATAACATGTTACCCCTAGTCGAATTACGAGATGGTTGTTGCTACTACAGGAATTTGATATCACTATAGTATATAAACTAGGGAAAGACAATGTGGTCGCATACTTTTTATCTAGGATAGAACGTGATGGTAAGGAAACACCAATTGAAGATGATTTTCCGGATGAGCATATTTTTGCAGTTTCTGCTAACACTTCGTGGTATGCTGATATTGCTAATTATTTGGCTACAGGTAAAGTGCCTAGTCACTTGTCCTATAAGGAGAAAAGGAAGATCATTCACCAAAGTACCCAATATTCATGGATGGTAGGATATCTCTTCCATACGGGAGTGGATCGGCATATTCGGAATTATGTAGCAGGAGATGATATTTTCGAGATATTAAAAGCTGCACACGGTGGGCCCTATGGGGGACACTTTGTAGACAAAAGAACATGTCATAAAGTGCTGCAAATGGGATATTACTGGCCCTCCATCTTTCGTGGCGCTTGGGATTAAGTGCGGAGGTGTGATAGCTGTCAATGGATGGAACAACCTAGGAAAGCAGATGAAAAGCCCCTGCAGCCCCAGATAGTCCTTGAACCATTCGAGAAATGGGCCATCAATTTCGTTGGTCCCTTCAACCCACCTTCACATCAAAAGGCTTACATCTTGGTCTATACCGACTGTGTAACTAAATGGGTGGAAGCTAGGGCAGTCATGAGAGCAACTGAGCAAGTGGTGGCAGACTTCCTTTTTTAAGAAATCTTTGCCAAGTAAGGGACTCCAAGAGAAATTGTATCAGACAGTGGATCACAGTTTACATCTCATATGATAGAAAATCTAATGCAAAAATATGGGGTCAAACATGCAGTGACAACCCCCTATCATCCCTAGGCGAATGGATAGGTAGAAAGCACAAATAAAGTATTGGAAAATATCTTAACAAAGACAGTAGCAAGCCATTGTTGGGACTAGGCATAGAAACTTCCAGAAGCTCTATGGGCATACAGAACAACATGGCAGAATACAAGAGGGTTTTCTCCATATGAATTAGTCTATGGAAAATCCTACTTATTTTCGGTGGAATTTGAGATTAGTACACTCATAACACCTCTGGAAGCAGGCCTAGATTTATTAGAAGCCCAGAAACACTAACTGGAATAGTTGAATGTGTTGGACAAGATTCGAGTAGTGGCTGTCTAGAAAATTACTGTTGTTCAATAGCAGAGAATGAAATGGCACGATAAATTTATCAAAACTAAGGTGTTTCAGGTGGGGGACTGGGCGTTATTGTATTACTCCAGATTTAAGGATTTTAAAGGCAAGTTCTGCACTCGCTGGATGGGCCCATATCAAGTGGAAGCAGTGTTCGACAATGGAATGGTTAGACTAAGTAAAATAGATGAAAACCATGTACTTTGTTCCTGGTAAACGAACACCGTCTTAAATTATATCACCATCTAGCTTCTAAAGATGCTTTTGTTAAAAAAAATTATGCTTCATCTTATTTAATGATTATTGGAAAACAAGACACCCTCACTCTACTCTATATATATATATAGATATATAATATATATATATATATATAATTATATATATATATTTATATAGATATATATATTGTTATTGCTATTACTTGTTTATCTTTTGCAGGAACAACAAAGAAATATGGTGAGGAGAAATGTAACACCTGCCGCTATCACTTTATCAATTATTAAGAGCTATTACACAGTAACTGTTATTACTCTGTAATTGTCGTTACACCATAGTTGTTGTTACTCCGCAACTGTCCTTACACCATAGTTGTTGTTACTCTGTCGAGGCTATTACTCTGTAACTGTTGTTACACCATAGCTATTACTTCGCAATTTTTGTTACACCGTAGCTTTTGTTACTCCATAACTGTCGTTACACCATAGTTGTTGTTACTCTACAACTACCGTTACGTCGTAGCTATTGTTACTCCTTAACTGTCATTACACCATAGTTGTTGTTACTTTGTAACTATTGTTACACTGTAATTGTTGTTACTCCATAACTGTCGTTACATCATAACTGATGTTACTCCATAATTGTCGTTACACCATAGCTACCGTTACTCCATAATTGTCGCTACACTGTAGCTATTGTTACTCCGTAACTATTGTTACACCGTAACTGTTGTTACTCCGCAACTATCATTACTCACTTTTGTCACTACTTCAAAACATCTTTTATTGTTGTTATTACTCAATGTTACTGTTACTCATTGTTTCCACTACTTCAAAACAGTTGTTACTCACTATTGTTGTTACTCACTGTTGCTGCTACTCACTGTTGCTGCTACAAACTGTGTTGTCACTCCGTAAGGTAAGTCCGTAGGTACATCTCTATTATTTTATGGATTTAATTAAATATTCCAAAAAGGACAATTAAACGTGCTGAGGATGGTCATCATTAAGTTTTTTTTTTGGGGGGGGAACCATCATAAGAAATGATGGCGTACCACAAAAAATCATTTAGTGCAGATAAATCCCACTCAACCGAATATAATGATTTCAGTATTCCGTAATCATATTTTTTAAAGCATTGGGATGCGAATTTGTACACACCAAGTCATATCGGTCATTTTCCCCACACGCCACATTTAATTTTCAGAACACACCTCAGTACCATCTAAGCTCGCCATTATTTCCAAATGTACCAGTACTGGAGTTGTCCTTACGTAAGAGTACTGTTCGTCCGATATTTCACAAATCAACCATGACGTTATTCCAATCTCAAATGGTTTGGAGACCTGTCACTCTCCCTTGCCAGCCAACTACAGTCGATGCGCTGATTTCGCCTTCGCAACAATGGGTGGCCAATCAATTCGACATGAACCTAAAAACACAAGGGTAGTTCGGAATAATCAGAAGGTATGGAAAATTTTCTAGAATGTAGGATGGGATATGTATTTCGACAGGTTGAGGGGGTTTAATGAAGAAATGACAGTCGAATTTGCATTGAACTTGGGAGAAGAAGGCTCTCGAGTTTGTGGAGTGGAGATCCCCGTAACAGAAGAAATCATCGCAGAAGTCAGTGGGTTTCCTCAAGTTGGGGAACAATGGTTTGTGAGAAGAACTACCCTTCCGGAATTCCCCGAGGCCTTCCTTCAAGCTGGAGAGAGTATAGCACAAAAAGGCAAGGGGTATGACAGAAATTTGCTACCATATCCATGGGGAGAAGTAGTAGAATTCGTCATAAAATATATGACATGCGAAGGCAGATACTCCACAATTTTCAAATACCACCTCCGCATATTAGCTCACCTACGATTTCCACACGCAGAAGCTTTCTCCATGAATTTGCCATACTTCGTGCTAAGGAACCTTCATCTAATGGCAAATTCGGCTCAGGGGGTTCGACAGGTATTGGTGGTCATCACTCACCATGGGTTGGTTCGGCTGCTAATAATGAACGCCATTAGACATATTCTGATTCCGTGGGAGTTGTTTTAGGACTCCACGGTGGAACAAATAGTAGCTGTTATGGCCACTAGGATAGAAGAATCTGAAGCTATGGAGGAGGATCCTATAAAAGATGATTATGTTGACTAGGAGGAACCAGAGGAAATGGAGATGGAAACGAAGGAACTGCGGGATGAGGTAGCTCCCCAAGACCAAATAGGAATTATGGTGGCAATGACAGATATGGGGGTTAATGAAGAAAGTCCCACTAGTACCACAAATGAGGTTGTACTACAAGAACCAGCTTCACCCCTCGAACTAGCAGAGTGAGAGGATGTTATGGTAGTGACGGGAGTAGACCCACAACAGGCCAGCGTGGGCGAAGTAGTCGATATGGTGACTGAAGGAACCCCACAAGGATCTCCTGCCACCATGGAGATAATGGAGGAGGACAATTCGGTTGAACAAGGGGTCGTGACCACTCCGACCTTGGAATTCATAGAAGAGGAAGGACAAAGACAAGAATGACCCAGAGTTAAGGAAGTTGTGGGGCTCATGGAGGAAGCAGCAGAAGAACCAGGGTGCGAGGTTGAAACTGAACCACAAGAACCAGCGTCAACTTTGGGGCCAAACGTAGAAGATGCACCCCAGTTCCCTTTCTTCACCTCGATTCCAAGAGGAGCGAGGGTAACTCGTTCCTCTCGATGGGGAGAAAAAGAAGATTTTGAAATTTTGGTGGCTCTGAATCTGTTACAAAGGCCACAAGCTTACAGAGTGGAAGCCACTCAGGTGGCAGGTGCCTTGGAGCAGGAGAGGAGAAAAGAAAGTCTGGAGGCTAAAGAACTGGGAGGGATCCTAGTAGACACAGCAGCGGGAGAATTTATTGCAAGCACATCGCCAATTGCAGTGTGTTTGCACGAAGGGGAGATCGTTGTTGGTGAAAAGGAGGGACCAAGTGAAACGGTCCTGACGAATGAGCCAACGATACAATCAGGCGAGGGGGCTGTTAGGCACGAAATAAGTGGAGAAGAGTGAGCAGGGAAGGAAAATCCACCAGTCGACACAGCAGAAGATGCTTCGAGGGATTTACCTCCTGTTGAGGAAATATTAGTCAAGCAAGAGTGGATAGAGTTGTGTGAACTGTGAAGGCTTCCAATGAAACAAAAGTACCAACTACAGTTCAAGGAAACGATGTGGCTCAAAATGGAAGTAAGGAAGATGAGAAAGAAGGTGCACAAAATGCAGAAACAAATAAAGAGGCACAAGCGGTGAGCCAAAAAGGCCAAAACTAACGGGGTCGACGTAGAAACCCAAGTAGACCAGATAGTCATGACCTCTGTTGCCACTCAGACAAACCCCATCGAACAATTGTTTGATGATTGGGAGTATGCCTTAGCAGCTGAAATCTAGTCCTGGAAATCTACTGCAGCTCAATATAAAAACAAGATCAGAAGGACTGAGGAAAGGACCTCCACAACAATTTTTGGATATGTGGAGTGCATAGATATTATGAGGTTACGGCATGTGAAACAACAGCTCAAGACGGAGTAGCTGGAGAAGAAAGTGGCAGAGTTGAAGGACGATAAGGAGCAGATGTTCAATCTAGTACAAGAGGTTCTGGCATGTCATCCCCCAGCTTATTGTCATTCCTTATTTTTGCATGAACGTTTCCTTTTATTTTGCATGGAAAGTATTAGGGATGAGATCAACTACGAGATGGAGGATGGTGTGCAATTCCTCTGAATTTTGAGGAGTCAAGATGTACCAACCCAACATCTAATGTGTGAGTTTACTTGCATGGGTACTTACTGTGGCTGGACATATATTTTAACCCCATCCCATATGTGGGGGACATTCATTTAAGGGCCCTTACCTCTTAGGCTCTTAATCAGATTCACTGGCAGAAAGCGAGTAACACTTTTGAATCCAATCAAGCTACAAAGCCATTTATAGTAAGAGGGGAACATGAGAGGTCAAACACAATGTTCAATAAGCACAACACCTTTCTAGGGATTGGGGGAAACAAATATAGAATGGTAAGAACACAAAGATGGTGTCTTGATCTTTGTGTCATGCAACTCACCACATTTCAAAAAGAAGCCCTTAGTTGCTATCAAAGGAGATGGATGATGTCACCAACAGCTGTCCAGAACAGAGAACCTTTTGGGGCACCAAATTTTGCACGAGTACTTACTAGGGTGCCCAGGTATGTGGCATGTGTCCAGACATGTGGAACCCAGTGGATGGGGCTCTGGTTTCAGTTTCCTATTCTCTGGTTGCCTATTGAAATCTATACTCCAACTTATGATGTCCCAATGAATTGGTGGAAGGAAGTTGTCCTTTTAGATGGATTTAAAGTTCCAGGGACAAAAATGGCAGCAGAAGATGATCTTGCCCAGCTTCACGAAACATACAGTCTATGGAACCCAGATTTTTGAGGGTGGCAGACTGCATGAAGAAATGCAATAGGCTGGTTGGGGGGAGATGTTGGGTGCCAAATCGGGTCATCTTTCTATCCATTTCCACTACCCTTTTTGAACTTTTTGCACTCATTTACCTATGTTGCTATGTTAAACTTACAAGGTAAATTCCTCCTTACTTGTCTTATTGGTATATTCTAACTAATGAAGTAAAACACACAGAGTCTATCTATTTCTGGTACTAAATCATGTGTTTGACCGCAACATTAGAATAGGAACCCTCAACTCAACGTATTGCAACAGATCTGGCAACGGCCAATCAGAAGGAGGTCGCGCAACTCGGGGAACAGGCTCCTTGAACTATTCTTGGGCCTTCTTGCTATCTCAGACATATGATGTTGATACCATTTCAACTGATGTATTCTATGTATCTACAGTCGCTATGTTTCTGGGAGATCTGTTAATCTCCATCGCTGTGTATAAATTGCAGGTTGATCCTGTGAATGGGGGTTCACCCATCAGTATTGTAAACTTCTATTATCAAGTAATAAAAGATCATGCATTTTGTTGTTCTAATTATTTTCATGGCTAACATAGACCTAATCAGAGAGTTTGGCCCGCTCTTTTGATCAACTGTTACATCTTTGTGTGTGTGATATTTATCAGTTTATGTTTGTTGTTATAGTTCTTTATTGTTTATGATTATTTTTGTAGTTCTGTAAATTGTTAATCTTTCATTTATGTTTTGAATCTTAAACCATGAACCCTTGGCTGGGAAGGATTACACATCTGCCCCTACATATACCTTGCACATTTCCTTGAAAGGATACGCAACTGGATTGATAAGATTAATGTCGGACTAAGGTAGATAAATCACCCTACTTGGACACCAACAATATTCCAATTTTAATTTGTCCTTGAATTAAAATTGAGAATTAAAATTCAAATTTAGTGTCACCAGCTACTTGAAAAATATTTAATTCATTCAATATGGATTAATTAGTTGGGTAAATTAAAGTTAGAAGTATTTCTGAAGTCATGCAATAGTTATCCCTTAAATCAAGGAGATGGTCCCCTAATTAAAGAGATAAGGTTGAGTTATATTTGATTTGTGATTAGTTAGCTCAGTTTACTGAGTTAAGTCCACTTAAATTAGTTCCAAACTATTTGAGGAACTAATTGTGAGTTCAATCAGTTAATGCATGCGTGCATCCAACTAGTGTACTCCAGATAACTGAAGATTCTCTCATCAGTAACTCATGCATGTCTATTTTGAGAAAGACCCAATTGAGATTAAAGATAGGGACAGGTTACTATCAATTGCATGTGTTTTCCCATAAAGAAAACTCATCCATGCAGATAAGGAAAGGTTCCTTGAGGATTGCGCAGTTTTATAGGGTGTGAGATCAATGTGAGTGATCAGTGTTACACTTGGTAACAGGAGGATCACCTAGTGAAACTGCACAAGGAAAAAGGAGGCTTGGAGGGCAGAGGAGAAGGTTCGTGTGAAGCCTTGTTTGCCTGTGAGCATCTAGGAGGATTGTACTGAGAGCTGGCTAGCTGTGAGAGCTAAAGCTTTGTGTAATTCTGAGATATTTCCACCTTGTATGATAATACAGATAGTGGGGTTTCTAGTTGAGGCTTTCCCCTAAGTATTCTTCTGTGTTTCATGTGCATTAATTCTTCTTCTGGTTATATGTGTTCAGCTTGATCTTGCTCAAATATATTAAGCTTCCACAAGTTTTATTGTAGAAGTAGATTAAAGTATTTTGCTTTAGTTACATTGCATTGTTAGGTTAATCTACAATCAGTATTTCTACACCAAGCTCCTATTTGCTTGTGTTGTTCCTTGTGGATGATTAGCCTAGTACCAAGTGGAAAAACAAGCCTTCAAAACTTCACAATCCTCAAGGATGAATCCTTGACTACATGCATGAGTTTTCTCCATGAGAAAACACATGCAACTGATAATACATTGTCCTTGAGCATTAATCTCAACTAGGTCTTTCTCAGAATAGACATGCATGAGTTTCTGATGAGGGAATCTTCAGTTAACTGGAGTAGCACTAGTTGTGTGCATTAATGCATCAACTAATTGTTAACCCACTATTAGTTCCTCAAACATTTTGGAACTAATTTAACTAGACTTAACTCATTAAGCTGAGTTAACTAATTACAACTCAAATATAACTCAATCTTATCTCCTTAATTTAAGGGGTAACTCTTGCATGACTTCAAAAAGACTTCTAACTTGAATTTCTCCAACTAATTAATTTAAATTAATTAATTAATTATTTCCAAGTATATGTTAAGACTAAATTCGATTTTAATTCACAATTTAATTCAAGGACAAATTAAATTGGAATATTTGTATTGCCATATTTCAACAAGTACCAATTTCATACCATATGGCATAACTCACTAACTAGAGCTCGGATTGGAGCATAGAAGTAGGAAATAAAGAACTCTTAGATAATATAGCACAACCATGGAGCCATTTTTTAAATCTAGGTATACAAAGTGTTGGGCCTCAAAATCATCCCTATTTTCACTCCATTATTACTTATATCTTCACATTTTACCTTCATGTCACCTCCATTCCACCTCCATATCATTATGTTTACCTCATAACTATGCTTTTCCAAAGTTTATTAATTCTTAACATTTTTAAGTGAATTTATGGCTAAAACTTAATATGCTTAGACTTATACCTAACAATTAGAATGAGTTTGTTGACATGTGTAGGTACAAAGGAAGCTTCCAAGGCATCCATATGTGGCACTCTATGCTCAAATTCGAATTTGAGAAGATCATGAACCTCATGGAGGAGATCATGGAGGATAGGGTTAT
>APFE030823220.1:489894-533301 GCA_000404065.3 Pinus taeda | reverse complement strand
CCATAAAAGGGCCATCCTTTATTGACTTAAGCTCACCTGGAAAGGATGCTACAAGTCCTTCACACACTGAGTCTGTTGAGACTAGTCCTCCACGTGAGGAAAGCCCGTTTGAGCATGAACTTGAAGTTGAAGTTGAGCATGAACCTGAGTATGAGCATGAACCAAGTCCAAGAAAATCACCAGAGATTGATCCAAACCAACAAAAGGTTTATAATTATTTGGAAACATTGGAGCAAGCAGCTGCTGGCCCAAGCAATGTTCAACCTCTGGAGCAGTAGATTCACTCATTAAAACAGGAAATTTTTGAAATTGAAGTCCTAAATCGCCATATTTTACAAGAGAATGAAAAATTAAAAGAAAGGGGCAATGTGGACAAGATGGTCCACGATAATACAATGCTGCATATGGGACTGTTACAAAAAGAAAACAAAAAGCTGAGGAAGAAATGCAGAAAGCTAGACAGGGATTTGGTCAACCTAAGGTTCTGATGTTTAATGAAAAGGCCAAGAGTTGATATATCTACACAGAGGAAGAAGAGGAGACTAGATGTCTTGGCAGAGGCATCACAGCAGGTTGAGTAAGCAGTTTTGTTGCATGAGGACATGCAATGCCCTCGTAGTGGGGGTATGTAGAGCCTCTAAGCTACACCTCATCATTCACCATTATCTACTGTTTTTCATTACCTATCTCTCTCTTTCACCTCATTTTCCCTGTTAAACCACCCAGATCATTACATTAGATGTCATTAAGCATGATCAAGTGAACTTTGCTAATGTGTGACTGTTTTGTTTAGATTTTTGACATATTACAGGCATTCCGCAGCTCTTTGCCGATTCCGCAGCTATCTGATGATTCTGCAGCCATCTGGAGATTCCGCAGCCTTTTTGTTGTTCTTAAGGTTCCACGTGTCACTTTTCCAAACGAGCCACATGGGTACTTAGGTATCAAGGTTCTCGAGGTGCCTGTGCCATTTGTTCAATCATCCACGTCATCCATACCTCCGGTCAAACAGGGGCAAGATCCGGTCAACGAAGGCAGCTAACGGTGATGCGTGAGCTGTTTGGTCACGTCAGCTTAGACGGTGGCTTGCTCGTGTTTTGCAGGACGTGGGGAACATAATCTAATTTTGAATTTAATCCCCATGACGACCAGGACCTCCAGCTCACCCATGCAGGCTCATGACGTGTTTATTTAGTTTTAATTGCACATGACAGTTTGTTATTTTTCCGTTTCTAGCAGCACGCATAGGCCATCCTTCAGATGCCTATAAATACTTGCGTCTGCGTACGCTTAAGAAGACTTTTATTTGCTGTATGTTTGTGAACTTATTATAATTTTCGAGCATTTGCAAACTCTGTTTTTATCGTGCTGTTCTAGCACTCTGTACTGTGGATTTCTGCATATGGAGAAATAGAACCAGCGTTATTTTGGAGCTTTCAACACTTTGAGTTTTCTTGGGTTATGTGAATGGAGGGCCCCTGTTCATACTAGCCCTGTATAGTATTTTCATGTTTAGTCTTTTATTTTCTTGATCAATGTACATCATGATTTACTTCATTTTAATTCATTTTTGATCATTTCTTTAAGCTGATCAGCATTGCTTTTTGCAGGTTTTGACCCGGGATTATTTGTGTGTTTTATGTGTTTGCTTTGCATCTAGTGGTAGTTTTCATTTGACAGATTTAAAGCTGCTGATCCTTACTTTATTTCCATAAATAATTTTTAGTTTCAATTTTCAAAACTGTCTGCTAATACATGTATGATCTCTTACTATAAATTGTTTATCTTTTTAGAGATCAAAATACTAATCATTTGCAGCTGACTTTTGAGTACTTTCTAGACTAATCCTTAGCTACTCTCTAATCGTGCTTTACACAGTACTATGTGATATAGGCAGAGAGTTAGAAAGAGCAAAATAATATCACTAGTCTTTAAAGTAGATTTTCTCATTTTTATCAGTTATTAGACTTACTTTCAGCTACTTCTTAATCGTGTCTTACACAGTACCATGTGTTAGAGGCAGAGAGTTAGGAAGAGATAAACTTTATAATTAAGTCTTTTAAGTGATTTTCTTATTTTTTTTGTAGCAGCATGAATGGTGTCTAATGCCACTAGAGAGTGGTTCTTTGCTTTTAGTTATCTCAATTCATTTCTTTCAAAGTCTTCCTTTTCAGCAATTAGTTAGGAATCACTAATCACACATCCTCACTCATTTAGATTTCACTACACACACACCATCACTCATTGTTTATAAATACATCACTCCATTTTAGGAAGATAAAACAATCATAAACAACACCCCCAAACGACAAAAAGCTTTAAGAGGTTGCTTAAGTACATATAGTACACCTTCATTTCATCAGCTTACGAGCCCCGGGTTGACAATTAATGATATCAATTTAGGAATACTAAATTGACCAAACACAGTGTACAATCCTGCAGAGCACTGATCAACGCTTCTTTCTTTATATTTTCATCCATAACTCCCTGCGCTTCCCACACATATTTTATCACGAACCAAAACTGGTTCGGATCTTCATTTCCTACTCCCTTGAATACCAACAATTTTATCACGCTTGCCATATTAGCTCACAGTGGTGGCGGAGGTGTTATGGGGAAAGATGGGGGTGAAGACATTGAAACTGGTGGTGGTGTGGGTGGGGGTGTGTTGTGCTGTGCAACAACCCCCCATTTCATAATTTTTTTATACAAAATCATAATATGAAATGGGTCCCTTTTTAAATTTAAACTTAGCTAGATGTGTAAATAAATTGGTATTAACCCATCATTAGAAAACCCTTATTAAAAGGCTTAAGGTAAATGAATCATTTTAAAAGCCTTTTGAATAGAAATAAAAGTGTGACTTTAAAAGATTTATAAAACTCTTCGTTATTGCAATAAAGTGATCGAAAGATCGCATATCGCAATAAAAAAGGAAACTTACGAAAAATCACATCCATTCTCTCCAATCCGAAAAGGCAATCGCAATCGGAGATCATAGATATCAAATGCCAAACACAATATAAAGCAGCCCTTTAATTCCTCCGATGCGATAAAATATATCACAATCAGAAGATCGGCGATGAGAATAACAAGCTAACACATAATTGAAGGCGGGTTCAAATCCTCCGATGTGATAAAGCATATCGCAATCGACAATTGGCGAAATCACAATGACAGAATAATAAAGCCTGAACCCATCCTCCGATTGTGATGTATTAATGAGGTGCACATCTCGAGAATATATTTAAATTTTTTGCATATATTGTATCACCTTTCGGTGATTGGAGATATTTAAAACAAACATTAAAGCCTTTCCCTTAACGTTGTCGATCACCAATTTGCGATTTACCTTTAATTATCCATCAAGGAAATCTAAGCCACACTTGAATGAATCATTCGGCATATAAATGACATGATGGACATTTAAAACCTTCTTTACCATGGTTGATAGGTTAAACAGTTAATCAATGAAGCAGCTGAGGGTAGATCTTTCCTTTAGATTTTATCTGTAGAAATCCTACTATAATCCATTATCACCTGCTGATCAATGTAACTTTTTCATTATCATATTGGTTTGTAGCAGCATTTCTCTGTATCAAGGTTTTTCAATCGCTTGTGCAGAATTCCACTGAAATAAAAAATTTGAAACAAATGGGAAAGAAATCAAAGAAATCCGTAGCAGCAGCTCCTATAGCAACAACACAACCAGCCAAAGATCCCAGACTGAGAAAAAAAGGGTTAATTTCAGACATTACGTGCCTTGGTCTAAGAAACACTAGCTGGGAGACCATCTACAATCTAATAGAAGCAAAAGAGCTTGAGGAAATATCAGAGGAAGCCATAACTGACTCAAGTAACAAATCGGAAGCATCCCTCAAAGATTTAGCTTGTTCATATCTGCACAGAATAGTAGCACGAGAAAAAATCCTACCATATACTAACGTAGTGAGATGGGTGGTAGAAGAAAATCCAGTCTCAAACAGAACATTTTGCAAAGCTGACGGGAGGGTATTTGGCTCGTTTCAGCTTGATGATCTAAAAAAAATGTATCACTTACCTGAGCTTGAAAAGCGGTACAACAAAGCCTTCCTTGAAAAATTTGCAAATGAAAATGAGTCAGAATCAGCCCCGATTAGGCAGTGGAGACATTTTCCCGAGAAGCACAAGCACGAATCATGAGGTAAGTACTCTGTGGACTCATTGGCTTCTCCTTACTATTATGGTCCCTCTAATGGAGGCAGCAATCAATAGCTATGTGATGGATTGGGCAAATATTTTGTTCGACAAATTAGCCACAACAATTCTTGAATTTAGATCAAATGCACGTAAAACTACCAGGACCATTCCCCCTTTTTATTACAGTGCTTATATTATGGATACTCTTTGCTTTAATTCTGAATATCCAGTACTCGGATGGAGATGGAATCCCCAAGACCCTAAGCCAATCCATACTTATCATCAACCGTTATGGAAGGCTCACTACAAAAACCATTTGTATAAAATTTGCAATGGTTTTATGTTGCCTGTGTATTATGCTATTTTTGATAAGCCTGCCCCCAAGATTTCCGAGGAAGCAGGGATCGACTTGACTGCAGTAGGTAATTGGTTCGTAGAAGACAAGATAACTTATATAAGGATTTTTGGTAGTCTTACAAAACCCCATGTCCTTCCCTTGTATGTGCTCGATAAGTTGTTAGCTTGGGAATTGGCCTATCAAATAACAACAGAAGGGACATCCAAAACCCTTAGAAATTCCAAGAAACAGGTTTGGCCTACATTCCCTTTAAGATGCAGTGTTTTCACTCTTCATGATTACAAACATGTAGAAAAGGAGGCAGAAAAAATACAAATGCTAAATCTTGCAACAATTCCCAACAGAAAATATGATCCAAGAAAAGTTGCCTATAATGTTCTTGAACAAGCCAAACTTACAAAGTTTGATCATGAAAAGGATGACTTCGATGAACTATTTTCCTCAACTGAATCACTACTTCAAGTAAAATCATTGGCCAGGATCAGGTATCAAGATGAAGGGCTCGAAATTTTTAATATGCTTAGAGAATAGAGGTTGCAAACTCTGCCTCTAGACTTATTAGCCACTAGCCCAAAAATCCAATCAAGAGAGCCTGAACAGAAATCTGTTGACAAATCTCCTGCAGTGGGAAATGTTCCTGAGAAAGAAAAAGCACCAGAACAGGAGAAAGAATAGGGAAAAGGTAGTGAACACATGGAGATAGATACTCAGATTGATCCCAAGCTTCTTAAAGAATGGCAACAGTTCGTTATAAGCAATCCTGAGAATTTGTAGGGTTTTAGCACGCCTGAATTAAGATGAAATTGTTTTGCAAATAGAAGAAATACCACCTTTAGATGTCTTTTATAGCTCTAAGCATAGGGCTGTAGTAAAAAGACAAAGGAAAAAGAGAAGGATTGATCAATCTTCCCTTTTACTTGCACAGACAGAGATGGCTAATGTGGTATGGAAAGAAGAACTCAATTCTTTTGAAGACCTCACAAAACTCTCTCAATATGCTGAGGCATACTCGACAACTACTATGGATAAAGAATTAGAGGTTAGCAATTTACTCAAAGAAAAAGATCAGATAATTGTTTCATTAGAGCCACAGGTATCCGAAAGGCAGCAGAGGATAGAGCAGTTAGAACAGTAGTTGGCAGCACAACAGCAATTAAACAATCAACTAAATGAGCAATTGCTCAAGGAGAAGCAAAGGATAGACCAAAGTGCAGTTCAGAAACAAAAGGAACTATCCCTAGCACTGGCCAAGCTGAAATCAATGAATGAACAAATGAGAAAAACAAAAGATGAGAAAATCTCTCAACTATCACAACAAATAGAAAAGTTCAAAATTTTTCCTCAACCAACAGAGTTCAGATCCAAAGCTCTCCAGATCAATAAAGCATTGATTAAACAGTTAAATTTACCATGTCATAATATTGCCCTTGTTGAGCCCCTCAGTGTGATTTCTTCATCAATGATTAACAAATCAATTGATGCAAGGCAGAATTTGGAACAGGCCGATGAGACATTAACAAATTTTCTTGCCTAGCAAGAAACCAGTTAAGGGAAAGCTGCAAATCTGCCTAGAATTCTAGAATCACACAAGGAAATTCTTTTCCTAGAATGGCAATCACAATTGATGAAAGCACAAAGGGAAACTTCAAGATGTAGATCAGCAACTGGTAATTTGATTGAGTTAATTAATGATACTCTTTATATGTCTAATTTTATTTCAAAGTGCACTCCAGGTAAATTTCCATCAGCTAAAGCACTGGAACAATCATGCAAATAGCATTTAGAACAGAAGGAGAGATTAATCGCAGGCATCCAAAGTTTAACTTGGGACACCTTTTGGTTCTTCCTAGTTAAATCATATAGTCAAAAGGCAGCACTAAAATGTTTAACCGATGCAATCGGTTACATGATTCCCGAAATTCATGATGCTACATATTCAGCACGACTGCATTCACGTCTGAGTCACCCTCCAGAATTGCAACCAATGCTTGCTATATGCCAGCTCAAGCCAAAGGATGATCGGCTGAAATAGTGAATCATTCTACTGATTGCAAGCATTCCTATTTCAAGGAGATTTTCATGATTTGGTTATACCACATCATAGCATTTTTATTTCATAATCAGTTAGCTTAGATAGTATTTATAAACACTTTCATGCTTTTAGAAAGGGTTCTTAATATCAAAACTTGGATCGGGAGTCACACTATTGTGCTTCTGATATACATTTTTTTATGAAGACTGGGCCTATATTCTGAATTTAAATGAAGAATACTTTGATGAGATATGCACTACTGCTTTTTGTGAGAGTATTTCTAAGTTTGAAGATGGAATCTGAATGTGATTGATATCGAAAGGGATTCCAATTACATATGGTACTATTATCTGTCTTTGCTCCATTCTTTTATATGAATCAACATTTATTCAATCTTTCTATCATTTGATATATGTATGTGTTTTAACAATAGTCCTTATACTTATCACTATTGAATGTTTAAGGAATGTTATTCTTTAAATCATATTTATATCATTGATATATGAAGAATAGTGTAATAATGTTTTAATGATTACTTTGTTCAACTACTTGAACAAAGTAATTATCATATGAATTAATGTCTTTTTTTATCAATAGAGTCATCTATATGCCTATTTGTAGATAAAGATCATCAAAAGTTACACTAAAGTGGAAATTTCACGGGGTAGATTAGTTGTTTATAATTTTTCATTTTAGAATAAATCATCCATCATTATCATTAGATAATAGAAGATCAACCACTTATCCATCCTATTTACAAATCATTGGGAAATTGGTCCCTGTTAGGATCCCATATTGTCCCTTTTTGACCATATATTTTGCTATTATGTCATCCTTTTCCAATCTATATTTTAAGTTCATATTATTACTTTAACCCAATTATTCCAAAGGTACACAATATGTCTTCTCACCACTATAAGTTTAATTATTTTACATATAATTATGCTATCTTCATAGCTAATCATTGAATCGGATAGTTGTTAAGATAGTTAAAGAATGATGTGCAATCCACGTTGTTGAAACAGCCCGGAGACTGCAAGATTACTTCTACAGTTGCCGAAACAGTAAGAACGACACGCAAATCCCGTGGCTGAAACAGTTGTGATTTGCATTCTAGATTTGACAGCAATAGAAGGAGATCACCGAAGGAGCTACTACACTGGATGTAACGACCATGATCCAAAGTCAGCATTATTCTAACAACATTTTGTTGATGGGAAAACTAATTTCCCTATTTTTGTATATTGGGTTAAAATAGGACTTACAATGTAATCTATTGTAATAGATGTCTCCTCTTTAAAAAGAGGAGACATCTACATTAGAGGGGGATGGACAGACTATGGGAAGTTCTAGCAGAAGGAACAGAACTGGAATCTTTTTGTAACATGACATATTGATGGATGAATAAAATACTGTTCTGAATATTTGTTTCTAGTTCTTGTTTCCTGGGGAATCTTGTGAGGAGGACAGGGCCCACCTTCATCACAAGATCACCCATTATATTTCTGCAGTGTGTTAAGTGTGTTTCTTATCCATACCTTGTTAAAAGTCCTGTTTACTGAAGGTTGCTTAAGCATTATTGCTAAACTCTATTTTCCAATTGATTGCTACATTACTCAGTTCATCTACATTAGTTCATGAATGCTTCATCGGCTATTGAGTTTACAGAGTGAGTTGGCAAGCATGGTAATCAGGAACATGTGCTGAAGATTCCTGTTTTGGGAATAGGGTCATGTTCTCTGTTACATCATAGATAGTGTTTTCCTTTGCAGATTGATTCTTTTTCATTAGATTACTCTTTTAATGAATTTAAGCATTCTTTGGTAACTATTTGCAATAGATTATTTTCGCTGTAACTAGTGTGAAGCTTCAGTTTGCTTGGAGCAAGGTGTGACTAGTTTATTTATTACTACAACTTTATTGCTTTTGGGATTGAGCACATATAGTGCGTAGTTGCCTTTGAAATAAATAGACTTCCCTGGGTTGACAATTTATGTAGCACTTAGTTGTTTGAATTAATAACAATTAAAGTGACCAACATTTTGGTGCCGTTGCCGGGGAAGGAAATCATAGATTTTAAAAGCATTAATATTTTTCTTTTAGTTGTGAAGAATGCATGAGAGGGCGTAAGAAAACTAATCCTACAGGTGGCAAGGGAAAAGGAAGAGGAGGAAGGATAACTTTTATTGATGAGATTATATCAAAAACTGAAACATCTCAGTGGCTAAGCTCTCAGAAACCAAAGACTTGGCATTCTCTCCAGACAAATTATGAAACAGAGGAAGTTGTGGGCCCTAAAAAGGTTGAGGAAGTAGTAGAGAACACTGAAGAACTCGTAGAAGAATTTGAGGAATCAATAGAAGACATTGAGGGGCTAATAGAGAATATTGAGGAACCAGTTCAAGACATTGAGGGTCCAATGGAAAACGTTGAAGACCGGGCAAGTGCAACAGGGGAACAACCAATGGATGGAAACAATGAAGGACTCTTTGGTGGGGGGCATGGAGGAGGAGAAGTAAGAGGCGAGAATTCTCTCTCCACCTAGGGATTTCCTATCGGGGATCTTCCTAGAGGGGCAACTCCTATGAAGAATATCCCACTCCTAGCCTTACCTAACTTCCATGGTTTATCTTCTGAATACCCTGATGAGTTTCTTTTCGAATTTGATATATTGTGTAGAAGTTATGATTATATTACTAATGCTCAGAAGTTGAAACTATTTCCAACGACACTAAAAGGAAATGCATTAAGATGGTTTATGAGCCTGGGAGTTCATGTGATCACAACATGGGAGCAAATGAAGGAGAAGTTTCTGGCCAAATATCAAGACTATTGCCGGACAAGAGAAAAAAGGGAGGAACTATTCAAGATGGTTTAGAAGGAGAGCAAAAATTTGGAGGATTTTGTGGAAAGATTACAATACAATCTGCAGAGATCCGGTCACCCTAATGTAAGTAAAGATATTCTTAAGACAATATTATTGAAAGGGGTAAGGGATGACTGTTTAGACATGTTAAATATGCTTGGTAAAGGGGACATATCTAAGGAATCATATGATGAAATTGTCAACCTATGTAAGAGATGTTTAAGAGGAGCTGCAAATAGACCAAAAAGCAAGGATAATACATATTCAAGAGTCCAAAAATCAGCCAGTGGGGGAGCAACAAGAGCTTAAATAGGTAATCTACTTGAAGAATTTAAAGCTGAAATGTTAAGCTCTTTTGCTTCATAGATTGATACTTGTAGGTTACGAAGAAACAAGCAGAGGCAGAAGCAGCTTTGGCTATCTTCTATCCTAAATGTAGAGAAAAACATCCACTAAGGGAATGTCCATTAGACAAGGTACCAATTTGCACCATTTGTGAGAAGGATCATGAAACTCAATAATGCCCCTCTTTACCAAGAATAAAAGCAGCTTTGCAACCAACTGAGGAGGAAGCTGAAGCGGTTTATTTGCCGACATAGAGGAGGCAATGGCAACCACGAGAACAAGGTACGAACTCCAATATGCCATTTAATCATTGGAATAATTATCCTTCTTTTAATCAAGAAAATTACCCGCCCTTCAACCAAATGCAATATCCACCCTTTAACCAAATGAACTTCCCACCCATTCAACAAACAAACCCTCCCTTTGTAGACCCTGCAATGTGGACTCCTTGGCCTCCACAACAATCTTATTTTAATCAATGGAACCCAAACTGGAGAGCTCAACAAATACCGTTTCCAAACCAATTTCCTCAGTTTTAGCAATCTCTCTCTCTACCATCAGGTGCTCCACCAAATAATCAGACAATAAGACCCCAACTACCTGTACAACCAAACCCTAACCCTAATAATAAAGCTGTGCAAGTCATTGATATTTAGAACCAGCTTATATCTCCTTCCCTTCCTGTGTAGTGTAATGATATTCATTTACGATCCGGGAGAGTAGTTGAGCCTATTATTGATGATATTACTTCTTTTGACTCTAACAAAGAAGAGATAGAAAGGAATAATTTACCTAATAAGGGTGCTAAAACAGCAGAGCCATCCTCTAATAAAACTGTTGAAACAACAGAGCCACCATTCCCTGAGTGTCTAACTCTCACTAAGACACCTGAGCCACCTACTTTTAATCTTCTAGGGGAATTGCAAAATCTTTATGTCAAAATTCCACTCTTACAAGCACTCAGAGATGTACCAATTTATGCTAGAACTGTCAGAGATATCTGTATTAAGGAACCTGGTAGGAAAGCTAAAGATCCCCTTATAGTTCATGTTATGGGTGATTTGGCTGCTCTAATGTCCGAGAAAACTCCTCCTGTTAAATATGGTGATCCCAGCCATCCTACGGTTACAATACATATTGGAAAAACTATTATTCCACGAGTCTTGGTAGACTTAGGTGCTGCTATAAATATTATGACCCTTGAATCCTCACTGCTATTATAGCTAAAGAATGTAATTATTGAGACACCAACCATTCTAGAGTTAGCTGATCATTCCACCATCAGACTTGAAGGAGTTATTGAGGACCTGATCATTTCAGTGGAATCCTTGAATTACCCAGTTGATTTTGTCGTACTACAGACTAAAACAAAGTTGGGGGGACATCCTTTAATTTTGGGAAGACCCCAGATAGCTACAGCTGATGCTTTTATCAGTTGTAGGTTAGGCTCAATGACAATTTCCAATGGATACGAAACTAAGCAACTTACCCTTTATGCTCATGCTACACCTATGATTAATAATTATGATTCTGTATGGTTAGATTATGAGGATAATGATACTCAACCCATTTTGCCTATTGGACAAGCCTTAACTCTTAAAGACACCACGAAAGATGAAGTAAGTAGTAATTTTATGTTTGAACCCTCCTCGGTCACTTCTGAAACATATAACCAGTTGACTGCAATTTTGAAACCCGAAATACAGGAAAGGCTTAAATCAAAAAATCTACCTCAAACATCAACTACTATCTCCTCTAAAAGCATAACAGTAGAAATTGAACCTGGAAAAACATTGAACATAAACTCCAACCTATCGGATGCTGAAACACAATAGCTAATGAAGTTACTTCGTGAAAATAAGGAAGCATTCACACGGGACTACATAGATATGAAGGGAATCTCTCCTGAATTATGTACTCATCATATTTATATTAAGGAAGGGTTCCGACTAGTCTGCCAACCCTAGTGGCAAATGAATCCCAATTTGAGGGAAATTGTTAAAGAATAACTTTAAAAATTACTTAATGCAGGGTTTATATACCCCATATCTGATAGTGAATGGGTTTCTCCATTGGTGATAGTACCTGAGAAAAATGGGAAATGGAGCGTGTGTGTAGATTATAGAGCCCTAAACAAAGCCACTCAAAAAGATCATTTCCCCTTGCCATTCATTGATCAGGTTCTAGACAGTTTGTCAGGGAAAAGATTCTTCTCCTTTTTAAATGGTTTTAGCGGATATAACCAAATCAAAATTGCACTCCAAGACCAAGACAAGACCGCTTTTACTAATCCTTGGGGAACTTTTGCTTATAGAGTCCTCCCATTTGGACTATGTAATGCTCCAACAACATTTCAAAGAGCAGTGATAGGAATCTTTTCTGATATGCTTAATGACTCTATGGAGATATTTATGGATGACTTTACTCCTTATAGTGTGACTTTTGAAGATGCATTACAAAACCTTGAGAAAGTACTTAAACGTTGTATACAAGCTCACCTTTCCTTGAGTACTGAAAAATTTCATATGATGATGAACGAAGGAATTGTACTTGGGCACTTCATTTCATTCCTAGGAATTCAAGTAGATCCATCCAAAATACCGGTAATTCAAACCCTTCCTATCCCTAAAACACAAACTGATGTAAGAAGTTTTTTAGGATATGCTGGATACTACAGAAGATTTATTAAATATTTTTCTAAAATAGCTTCTCCTTTGTTTGTGTTACTTATGAAAAATGTTGAATTTAAGTGGACTGACCTTTGCCAAAAAGAATTTGACGAACTTAAGCATCAGTTGTCTACAACTCCTATTCTAAGGGGACCTGATTGGGCACTTCCCTTTCATATATCCTCTGATGCTTTGGACACTACAATTGGAGCTATCTTGGGACAAGAGGAAAACCATCTCCCTTATGCTATCTATTTCATTAGTAAGAATATGACCCCTGCTAAGCTTAATTACACAATTATTGAGAAAGAATTTTTAGTAGTCATTTATGCTATTAATAAATTTTGACATTACATTACTGGTTACCATACTTTTGTTCATATTGACCACTCAGTTTTAAGTATTTAATGAACAAGTCTATCACAAATGCTAAAGTTACTAGGTGGTTATTATTATTACAAGAATTTGATATTACAATTGTAGACCGACTAGGTAAAGAAAATGTAGCTGTTGACTTCCTTTCTCGGATAAAAACTGATGATAATACTCCAGTAGATGATTCCTTTCCTGATGAGTACTTATTTGCAGTATCCGCTCACTCACCTTGGTATGCAGACATTGCCAATTATCTGGTTGTAGGGAAGTTACCATCACACCTATCACATCGGGAGAAAAGAAAGATCATTCAACAAAGTGCTCGGCATAGCTGGATAAGTGGGTGTCTTTTCCATACAGGACTTGATCATGAAATATGAAGATGCATTAGAGAAGATGAGATTTATGATATACTGAAGGCTTGTCATGATGGTCCTTGTGGAGGGCATTTTGCTGATAAGAGAATAGCACATAAATTTCTCAGAATGGGTTATTATTGGCCCTCACTCTTCAAGGATGCAAAGAAATATATTCGGGTCTATGATAGTTGTCAAAGAATGGGTCAACCTAATCATAGAGATGAAATGCCATTGAATCGCCAGGTAATACTTGAACCCTTTGAAAGATGGGCTCTAGACTTTATAGGACCCATCAATCCTCCATCCAATCAAAGAATTTACATATTCGTTTGTACAAATTATATGACTAAATGGGTGGAAGCTAAAGCACTTATTAGAGCTAATGAAGAATCTGTTTTAACCTTTCTATTTGAAGAAATCTTTGTTAGATTTGGAGTGCCTAGACAGTTAGTTACAGATGGAGGACCTCCTTTCAATTCTCATGGTTTTAAAGCCACGCTTCAAAAATATCATATTCATCATAAAATGACTACACCTTACTACCCCCAAGCCAATAGTCAGGTGGAAAGCACAAACAAAGTCATAGAAGCTATTTTAACAAAAACAGTGAAGGAAAATAGGAAAGACTGGTCTCAAAGGCTACCTGAGGCATTATGGGCTTACAGAACTACCTGGAGGAACACTACAGGATTTTCTCCCTATGAATTGGTTTATGGTAAAAGTGTTGTTTTTCTTGTGGAATTTGAAATTAAAACCTTAAGAACTGCTTTAGCTGTTAACCTTGATTTGACTGATGCACAGACAGCTAGGTTGCAGCAGCTTCAGGGATTGGATGAAAAGAGGTTGGATTTCATCCATCAAACAACTATGATTCAACAGCAAAGAACTAGGTGGCATGATAAAACTATTAAGCATAAGCAGTTCCAAAAAGGTAATTGGGCTCTATTGTATGATTCTCGGTTTGAAAATTTTCAAGGGAAATTACGAACAAGGTGGCTGGGACCTTACGAAATATATATTGTTTTTCCCAATGGAACAGTAACGCTCCTAAAAATTGATGATTCTAGAACACCATTGTTAGTGAATGGGTATCGGATTCATTTGTACCAGCAACCTATTTCTAAAGAGGATTTTAAGGCCACTTGCATGGCAGATTCACATTATATCTTTTTGGGGGAGCCTGCTGCCCCTCATTGCATTTAATCTCTGCATTATATTTTTTTTAGTATTAGATTATATTTCTTAACTATTAATCCCTGTCAAGGGTTGGCATGTTACAATTCATTATTTTGCAGGTCTCAGATTGGGAGGCTGGTTGAAAAGAACAATTGTATTGCAAGCAGGTTTAAGCTTCATTTTGGGGAGCATTGTCATCTCACTTCAATTCACAACTCATTGCCCCACTTTGATCACTTTTTCTTTTTTTCTCCTCCCTATGTTCCCCATTACTTCTCAGCAACATTTTCCCTATTTTTCTTATTTACAACAACATCTCTCTTTATTGTTCACGTTGCTGAAACACCAATTTTTCCCATTTCTCCTGTTGCTGAAACACCAACTTTTCCCATTTCTCCCATTGCTGAAACACCAATTTTTTCCATTTCTCCCGTTTTGAAACACCAACCTTTCCCATTTTTCCCGTGATTGAAACATCAATTCTTCTCAAAGAATGAATACATATTACTTTTCATTGTGAGAACCATCTATTGATTCTTATAACTTTGTTCTTTTGCCACCTCCTCCTATGCTTATAAAGGCCTTTCATATAAATACCCTCATATTTCAAAACCCTTTTCCATAACCATTGGTGATCTATTAGCAACAGACATTATATTTTCAGAATATCAATCAAAGGCAAACATGAGGTATGCGTTCGTTATGTGTAAATATTATTAAACTATAGTTAATGAGAAGATTATGACATGATTACCACAATCTCTGTACATTCAAACTCATCATTTTAGCTGTAGTTGGGGGGAATACCAAAATTACGCCATCATTTCACAATACGCCAATCACCGTCGTTTTTTTACCACGATCATGTATTATCACCCCATCTCTATCCTATTATTTCACGACCTCATTTGCAAAATTTACTTTGTTTCGGGTGTGGTAACTTGGCTTTGCACTGTGCATTTTACTGAAGCTAGTAACTATGGGAGGTTCTGCTATTCGAAATGAACCCGGCTCAACAGCTCCATTGGAATTACACCCAGAAGTATATCATATTTTTCAGCAGGCAGGCTGGGTAGATTATTTTCGAAGGTTTTAGGGATTCGATCCTCAGCAAGTCCTTGAATTCACAGGTAATCTACGAGAAGGCTACTCTATTGTTCGAGTTCGAATTCCAGTATCAGAGGATGATATAGCACATGTTTCAGGTCTACCAACCGATGGCATTCAATGGTTTAGTCGTAAACACATCATTTTTAACACACAGTAGGACTTTCTTCTACCTGGAGAGTAGGTCGAGCCTAAAGGCAGGGGTGTTGCACTTCATTCATTACCACCTCCATGGTCGATGGTTGCACAATTCATCAAGCACTACCTCACCTACGAAGGACATTACCCGGTAGTCTATCAGCATGATTTTGTGTTGTTAAATAATTTGAGACATGGTCGACTACTAAATATGCCATACTATCAACTTAAGTGTCGGAAAAATATGTCACATTATTGCATGAATGCGAAGTACCCACTCCTTTCCCTCACCCATCATCGTCTTGTCCACCTATCAATTCAGAGGGGTTTTTCCCAACAAAATCCCCCTCCCCTTAACAACCCACCCCTAGAACCCAAAGAAGCTACTGAAATTCCTCAAGCAGCAACTGAAAATCTCCAAGAAGCTGCTAAAAATCCTCAAGCAGCAGCTGAAAATCACCAAGAAACTACTGAAATTCCTCAAACAACAGTCGAAATTCCCCAACTAGATGTTGAAACTCTCGAAGCTCCTTCTGAAAATCCTCAAAAAACCCCTAGAATCCCTTAGCAAGTTGAAAATCCTTCCGCACAAAAACTAGGGAGCATCTTTGATTCCCCAGAAATTCCACCACCCACAGTAGCCAACCCAATTGACCCCTCCACTGCATTGACTCCACCCCATAATTTAGCTGAATCATTTAGTCCCACTGTCCATATCCCTAGTGATGATTCTGATGACAACCTTCCCATTGCTAAGCGAAAATGGAAAAGGCAGGACAACATTACTTCTCCATCTAAAAGACAAACAAGGGCTTCAACCAAAGAAGCCACCATCCCTGAAAAACCCACTCACAAAAGAAAAACTACTGCTTTCTCTGCCTTTTTACCTTGAAGACGAATGAGGATGTCTACTGAAGCAACAACTGGTACTACCATTCCAAATTCCCCACCTATTACCCTAAAACCCCATACCCCACCACAGTCCCAAGTACCTGAATCTTTACCTGTCTCACCCTTTGGTACTGAAATACAAGATATCCATGATTTTGTGACATCATTTCTCTCAAAAAATGTAGCTGCCACACAAGAACCAGCTACTGATTCAACAACTTCCACACAAGAACCAGTTGCTGATCCACTAAATTTAGATACCCAAGATGATGTACATCATGTAGCTGCCCTAAAAGAACCAGCTACTGATTCAGCAGATGTCGCATAAGAACCACCTGCTGATGAATAGAAAATAGACAACCTAGTTGTAGTTGCCACACAAGAGCCAGCTACTGATTCAGCAGCTGCCACACAAGAACCAGTGGCTGTTCCACTAAATTTAGATACCCAAGATGATGTATAGCATGTAGCTGTCTGAAAAGAACTAGCTACTGATTCAGCAATTGTCACATAAGAACCACTTGCTGATGAACAGAAAACAAATGACTTAGCTGTAGCTGCCCCATAAGAACCAGCTACTGATTCAGCAGTTGCCACACAAGAACCATTTGTTGATGAACAGGAAACATACGACCTAGCTGTAGCTGCCCCACAAGAACCAGCTACTGATTCAACAGTTGCTACACAAGAACCAACTGCTGATGACCAAAGTAACCAGCATATTGCACAACCCATAGTTGTTACACAAGAACTAGCTACTCAGTCAGCATTTGCCACTCAAGAACCACCTGTTGAGGTTCCAAATGATGAAGCTACCATGGAACAACAAGCCTTTCATTCACTAGAATTAGCTACCAAGACTCCCACTGTTACACAAAGCCCAGTCACTTTGGCTTCCCTTCTACAGGAAAACGAGTTTTTAAAATCCGAACTCGAAGCTTATAAACAATAATTAATAACGGCAAGAGAAGCCTATGATAGCGAGCTTAATTTGTATAATTTAGCTCATGCAACATCCGCACCTGAGAAGAGTACAGAGAAAGATCGGTATAATGAATATATGTGTAGTCAGTGTGGTAATATTTATCATCAAGCTGGTTATAAAATAGTTGAAGTCCCACTAACTGGAGCCACCCCTACATCTACTTCTATTGCAATTAAAAAGGAACGCCCTGCTATTACACAAGAACCAGCAGGGCCTTCAAAGATTTTTGAACATGAGGTTAAATCACAAATACCTCGGCCTACAGTGATTGTTAAAACTGAAAGTCTTATACTCTGGTCTACAAAGACTGCCTTTACTCAGACTGAATCCTGGCCTACAAAGATTGTCTTTACTCAGACTGTACTCTGGTCTACAAAGACTGCCTTTACTCACACTGAATCTTGGCCTACAAAGACTGTCTTTACTCAGACTGAACTCCGACCTACAAATATTGTCTCCACTCAGACCAGTAGCACTCAAGAACAAATGGATAAATGGAAGAAGGAATATGTTATGTCGCAAGAGAAAATCTTGCAGGAACACAAAGCATCATGGAAAAATCACATATATGAAAACTGGGAAGTTTTGGAGCACTCCCGTGCCCAGAACAAGGAAAACAAACAATTAAAAACTAGATTGTCTCTCATGTTTGGTTTGGTTCAAAGATTACTAGTAACCAGGAAACCATCCTCTAATTACTCTTTGTTTCTCACAGAATTCTTAGCATTCTTCCAAATAAAGGCACTCAGAGATGGGCAACCTCATGAGGTATCTACACCCCAACAGTTTGTCAAAACTTTCACAAAGGCATCAACCAGTGAACAAAATTTACTCTGTGAATTGTATCTTCATAACGAAGCCATTCCTGAGGATAGGAAACTCGATTTGAATCCTCTGGTGGGTGATATTCAAATCAGGGCCTTTGTTTCTTTCCTTGCCAATCAGATCACGTGGCAAAATGCCTTCCTTTCAGCAAGGCATAATGAAGAAAATCACCTTCTGTGGATTCAACCCGAGCCACAAAATGTTTCCATTTTCGTTGCTGAATATCGTCAGTTTTTAAGACAACAAGGGATGATCGAGCATATCAGACAGTTACAGGCACCAGTCTTAAAAGACTGCCAACATTATGTCAAAGCCAAGGGAGCTCTTGCCTTACAGGCAAACAACTTATTTTGGGAATAGTCACCTAAGGAGAGGAAGGAATATCATCCCTTTAACCCTCTCAATCTTGAAACAAAAATTTCACGACTACCTAACTATGTCAAATACATCCAACAGTGTGCCGAAAAATGGCTAGGATATCATTTTCATTTCCCTATTCTATGGTTGTCAGCACAGGAATATAAGGCTTACTTCAGGTTTTCCAAAAAGGAAGAGACAACAGTATGGCAAAAATTACAGTATACTTATGGTTTCAGAGAACTGGGTGATAACACCTTCTACACTTACTGCCTAAGTAATTTGCACTGCAAGGCCCAGTATTCAGACTCAGATTCAGACTAAAGTTGCATGACGACATGCAACTCCTTCAGTTGGGGGGGATGTTAGGATCCCATATTGTCCCTTTTTGACCATATATTTTGCTATTATGTCATCCTTTTCCAACCTATATTTTAAGTTCATATTATTACTTTTACCCCATTGTTCCAAAGGTACACAATATTTCTTCTCATCGCTATACGTTTAATTATTTTACATATAATTACGCTATCTTCATAGTTAGTCATTGAATCGGATAGTTGCTGAAACAGTGAAAGAACGATGTGCAGTCCACGTTGCTGAAACGGCCTGGAGACTGCAAGATTACTTCTACAGTTGCTGAAACAGTAAGAACAATGCAAAAATCCTATGGCTGAAACAGTTGTGATTTGCATTCTAGATTTGACAGCAATAGAAGAAGATCACCGAAGGAGCTGCTACACTGGATGTAACGACCATGATCCAAAGTCAGCATTATTGTAACAACATTTTGTTGATGGGAAAACTAATTTCCCTATTTTTGTATATTGGGTTAAAATAGGACTTACAATGTAATATATTGTAATAGATGTCTCCTCTTTAAAAAGAGGAGACATCTACATTAGAGGGGGACGGATAGACTGTGGGAAGGTCTAGTAGAAGGAATAGAACTGGAATCTTTTTGTAACATGACATATTAATGGATGAATAAAATACTATTTTGAACATTTCTTTCTCGTTCTTGTTTCCTGGGGAATCTTGTGAGGAGGACAAGGCCCACCTTCATCACAAGATTCCCCCATTATATTTCTGCAGTGTGTTAAGTGTGTTTCTTATCCATACCTTGTTAAAAGTCCTATTTACTGAAGGTTTCTTAAACATTATTACTAAACTCTATTTTCCAATTGATTTTTGCATTACTCAGTTCATCTACATTAGTTCATGAGTGCTTCATCAGCTATTGAGTTTACAGAGTGAGTTGGCAAGCATGGTAATCAGGAACAGGTGTTGAAGATTCCTGTTTCAGGATACAACATAGATAGTGTTTTCCTATGCAGATTGATTCTTTTTCATTAGATTACTCTTTTAATGAATTTAAGCATTCTTTGTTAACTATCTGCAATAGATTATTTTCACTGTAACTAGAGTGAAGCTTCAGTTTAATTGGAGCAAGGTGTGACTAGTTTATTTATTACTACAACTTTATTGCTTTTGGGATCGAGCACATATAGTGCGTAGTTTCCTTTGAAATAAATAGACTTCCCTGGGTTGAAAATTTATGTAGCACTTAGTTGTTTGATTTAATAACAATTAAAGTGACCAACAGTCCCATTATATCTAGTCGGAGCCACCACAACAAATGGAAAAGGAGCTGCCTTTAAGGTTCGGACCGAGTGGTTTTCCCCGATGTTGATGTAGTGATTTTTGAGGCATCAACATCTTTGGTGCTAGAAGGAAGGCATGAATTGTGAATGGCGAGCAAACCCAAACCTACAACTCATTCTGAGAATAAATCTCCCTCCACCTCACCTCTGACTTCTCCATTGCATGCTGGAACTCCAGTCTTCAAACAAGAAGAAGAGGAGACAACTGCCACTGCTCAACCCCAACATATCCCAGAATGATTAACTCCAGAGTCTCCTGAAGTACAGTCTCTTATCCATAAACTTCAAGGCTTCTAAATATCACCATAGAAATCTGGGGTATCTCAAGGCAGTGAGACTTTGCAATTCCTTCCACCTCACCACCTCACCAAACTTTAGAGCAGAAAGCTTGGTATTGAACCTACTGAGTTGCCTTTACCTAAAAGGAAAAGGGCAAGACAAACAATTGAAGGATCTGATAGTGAGACTATCTCATCATCATCCTCCATTTCATCTTCTCCAGTGCAAATTCAACCATCCACTCCTCCATTACACATTGTTGTTCAACAGGGATCTGGAACTTCAACATCTCAACCCCCTCAAACTTCAATATCTTCTCCTTCCCAATCATTTGGAACTTCATCAACAATATCATCTAGTAGTAGTTCAACAATGGCTCAAAATCCATGGAATAATCCTAGTGCAGTCACCATGCCTACACCATTACACCCATTGCCAGCACATCCTGAAAAATGGTTGCCGAAATTTAATCCAGATGCAGGAATACAAGTCGATGAGCATATTAACAACTTCATGTTGGTAGTTAACTTAAAAGGAGTTACAGAGGAAGATGTCGTTGTTAGAATTTTCCCTTACACTTTACAAGGATCAACTGGATCTTGGTATTTTTCCTTGCCATCAGGATCATTACAAGTTGGAACATTTTTCAAGAACAGTTCTTGACTAAATATGGTGATGACAGATCTCTAGCAACATTAATCAATGATCTTTCGAATATTAGGATAGAATCCAAAGAACCTATAAAAGAGTTTAATTCACGGTTTAATAAACTCTTGAATAAGATTCCAACCGCCTCTAAACCTAGTGAGCAAATCAGAAGCGAATGGTACTTAACAACTTTACCTTCAAATATAGCTATTTTTGTAGATAGAGCTGCAAAACCAACTCTGGCTGAAAATATTAAAGAGGTAATTGCTATAGAGAAGTGCATTATTGCTTTAGAAAAGAAGGTTGCTCTTGAAGATAGAAAATCCAAAAAAGTCTCTTTCAAAGATGATTCAAAGAAGAAAATGGCTAAAGATCCATATGATATAGAGGGTCTCCAAAAATTTCTCAAGACTATGTCAAACAAAATGGTAGAAATCAAGAAGCAAGTAGCTGAGACTTCAACAAAAAGGCCATTTAGAATCTTTAAGAAACCTGAATCAAAACCACCAAATGCTATATCCAATGTAGACTCAGATCTCAAAGAGGAAGAAGAAGAAGAAATAGTCTTATCATCTAAAGAACCTGAAGAAGAGGAAACTGTAGAATGTCATGGGATGTGGGACTTTATTTTGCCTAATTCCAATACAGAAAATGAAAAGAAGCTTTCCCTGTAACTACCAGGAGTAAGGGTACTCCTGATCCTGTTCAAATAACTTAGAAGAAAAGGAATGCAGGTACTACTACCAAAGAAAAGGTTCCCACAAAGAAGTCCACAATGATACCTTCTTAAAATCAGCCATCAGCTTCAAATCCACCTCCAACATCTAAAACATTAGTAGTTACAGATTCTATGGACTACAACATTATTGAAGACATGAAGAAAACAAAGGCAAATATCACTATATTTGAGCTTAATAAACTCAAACATCAACAAATATTGTTGCTTAAGGAGTTAGATGTTGTACCTTCTTCTCCTCTTCCAAATGTTGTATTGTCCAAAGCTGCTAATGAGGCAGGTAAACCACCTCCTGGTAGAGTAGAGGCTATTGATGTTGTTTTAATCGGAGATAGATCGAATTCCCATACTCCTCCTTTCCTCTTAACCTATGAGATATATAATAGAAATCTACACAACTATTTGATTGACTCAGGGGCTTCCTCGAATATAATGCCAGCTTCAGTTTGTTCCAAACTGAACATTGAACCCCAAAATTCAGCAATTCATATTGTCCAGTTGGATAGAACAAAGGTCCAGGTTTTAGGAGAAATCAACTCAGTTACTATTAGGTTATCAGATGATCCAAGAGTGGTTCAGAGAATTGATATTTTAATCTTTGATATACCTAAATTCTATGGTTTGATTTTGAGTAGAGACTAGTCTGAGAAACTTCATGATTATATTTCCATCGATTGGTCTCATATGTGGTTGCCTTATAAAGGAAAGCCAAATCAGATCAAGATTGATCGAGAGAAACACATGACCCATATTGTTACTGAGTTCGAACAAGAAAATCAACCAATATCATTCAATAACAATATTTTGGGGGATTACTCATCTGAATCATTCTTTGGCAATTTTATCGCTCAACCATCACCCTTCTCAGTTAATAATTTCACATCTCAAATAAAAAAAAATTCACAAACAGATACATCAAGATGTGTTAAAAGTGTTGAGGAAACTATAAATAAAAGTGTAGATAAATCTTTGTTTTGGTCATTATATTTTGATGGGTCTAAATCTAATGAAGGTGCAGGAGCAAGATGTATTTTATTTAGTCCTGAGGGAGAAAAGACCATTTTATCGTGCAGGTTGGAATTTGAATGCACAAACAATATAGATTACAGTCCCGATAGATTCTCAGTAGAGTTAATTTTTAGACCATATGTTCCTGATAATGTCACTAATTGGTGAGTGTTCAATCACGATGAAGACATTTTAAATTTTTTAACTTCTGACAAGTCCTATGATGATCAAATTATTGATGAAAGTGACCATGACCTTCAAATGAAGGAAAAACTTGAGGAAAATTCAATACCTAAACCAGTGGTTAAGCTTGAAGATCTTTATGACATCAAAGACAGATTTAAACAGGCTATTAATTCAAAGCTCCAAAGTTCTACTTTGAGATTTGAATTGATAAACCTAGGTACTGAGCATAATCCACAAAACATCAATTTGGGATTAGGACTTTCTTCAGAAGAAAGAATTGCATTCATTAGATTATTGCATAAACATAAAAATGTCTTTGCTTGGAAATATGATGATTTTAAAACGTACGGTACATCTGTCATACAACATACTATTCCAATGCTTTCTGAACAAAAACCAGTACAACAGAAGTTAAGGAAGATTCATCCTAACTTAAAGAGTCAAATAAAATCTTAATTAAAAAAACTCTTGAAAGCTAAGATAATTTTTCCTGTTAGATATTCAAACTGGGTGTCCAATGTGGTGCCAGTAAGGAAGAAAAATGGCGACATTAGAATTTGTATCGATTTCAGAAATCTTAACAAAGCAAGTCAAAAGGATAACTTCCCTTTACCTACCATGGAGAAAACACTCCATTTAGTAGTAGGTTATGAACTGATGTCCTTCTTAAATGGTTTTCCAGGGTATAATCAAATCTTGGTCCACCCTGATGACAGACTTAAGACTACCTTTAGAACCAAGTGGGCGACTTATGCCTATCAAAAAATGCCTTTCGGACTAATCAATGCTGGAGCTACATTCCAAAGAGTGATGGACATAACATTCAAAGGATTGATCAATAAATCAGTAGTTTTCTATTTAGATGATATTACTGTGTTCTCCAAGAAAAGATCAAATCATTTACATGATCTGAAACAAATCTTCGAACGCTGCAAAAGGTATGGTATCTCACTCAATCCAAAGAAGTCCTTTTTTGCTCTTGATCAAGGTAAGCTCTTGGGCTTCATTGTTTCAAATAATGGTATTTATATTGATCCAGATAGAATCAAAGAGATTTCTGACATTCCATTCCCTCATAATAAAAAATCCATGTAGTCATTTTTGGGTCAAATTAACTTTGTAAAAAGATTTGTTCCAGATTTCTCCCAGATTGTTTTGCCATTACAAACCATGATCAAGAAAAATTCAGTGTTTAAATGGGGGCCTGCAAAAAAAGAGGCATTTGATTCCATCAAACAATCAATCATAAATGCCCTTGCTTTAAGCATTCCTAATTTTTCAAATCATTTCATGTTATATACCCTTGCATCTGATTCATCTTACGCAATGGTGTTGACGCAAATTAACAATCAAAACTTAGAAGCACCAATCTCATTTTATAGTTCAAACCTTCAAGGTGTTGAACTTAATTACTCAGAAGTTGAAAAAAAAGCTTTTGCTGTATACAAAGCCATTAAACACTACAAACCCTTTCTCTTAAAATTTCACACAAAAGTTATAGTCCCTTTTTCTGTAGTAAGACAGTTACTAGTTCAAAGGGAATTAGGAGAAAAGAGAGAAAACTGGGTCACAGCATTACAAGAATATGACTTGGAAATCAAACCAGCAAAGATTGTCAACAACCAAGGTTTTTGCAGGTTGTTAGCAGGAGCTTCAAATATTCAGGAACTTGAAGGTACAAAAGATACTGAAGAAATCAATCAGATAAGTACCACTAATCCTGAATCTCAATACGCAGATATGATTTTCTATTTGAAAAATGGATATGCCCTTCTAATCTTTCCTATAAAAACAAACGTGCAATAAGATTGAAAGAAAAAAACTTCATAATTATAGATGATGTATTGTTTAGACAAAATTATGATTCAATTTTGTTAAGATGCTTAGAAAAACCTGAAGAGCAAAAGGTCTTGCAGGAGCTACATGATGGACCGGCAGGGGGGGGCATTTGGAGCTGATACAACAGCTCACAAAATCATTCATGCTAGGTATTACTGGCCCACCTTGTTCAGAGATACTCATGAAGATGTAAGGAAATGCAAAAGTTGTTAAACTACTAGTGGAAAACAAAGGAAGCCAACTTTCCCTTTGCAACCAGTCAACATTGAACATCCTTTTCAACAATGGGGATTGGATATCATTGGAGAAATAATTCCACATTCATCCAAACAGCATAGGTATATCCTTACAGCTACCGATTACTTTACTAAGTGGGTTGAAGCAATTCCTTTGAAGACAACAAACTCTGAGGCAATCATTTAATTCATAGATCAATTCATTATTACCAGGTTTGGTGTCCCAAACGCTCTTATTTTTTATAATGCATCTTACTTCTCTGGAAATTCTATATTTGAGATTGCTATCAAAAGGGGTTTTAAATTGAAGTATTCTGCAAACTACTACCCTCAGGGTAATGGTTTAGCAGAATCTACCAATAAAAATCTTATCAAAATCATTAAGAGAACTATTGAACGGAATCATAAAAACTGGCATAAGTCTTTGATATTTGTGCTATGGGCTAACCGAATAACACAGAAGGCCTCCATAGGCACTTCTCCATTTAATCTAGTGTATGGAAAGGAAGCTGTCATACCAGCAAACTTAGTACTTCCATCACTAGCTTTAGTACAGTTTATTAAAGAAAGTCCCACATCTTCTATTCAACTAAGACATGATAAGATCCTGAAACTAGAAGAAGAAAGGGAGAAAGCCCGAATTATACATGCAAAACATCAGTAGATTATTAAGTCATCTTTCGATGCAACTTCAACTGGCTCAAACATTTACAAGCTGGTGATCTAGTTTTGAAATGGGAAAAATCCCATGAGGATAAAGGAAAACACACTAAGTTCCAGAAAATGTGGCTTGGACCATTCCAAATCAGCGAGAAGATAGGCCCTTCTACATTCATATTGCAAGATTTATCAGGAAAGAGAGATTCTCTTCCTGTCAATGACCTTATTCTGAAAAATTCTTCAATTGAGGAGGTAACCACTTCTCCCTTTGTAAATATTCAATTTTTAGCAGGATTTGTGTGAATAACTTAGTTTGATTAAAATACTAGGAAAATAAAGTTGTGAAAAGCCTCCCATTGGCCTTTGCTATATTGAAAAAATTACTCAAAAGAAAATAGTTTTGATATTTACTTTTAAGAAATGGAAGCCTTAAAGAAAAAAGAAAAACTCTAGGAAATTAGGTATAATTAGATTCTGAAAACCCCATTTTATTTTTGTGAAATCTTCTAAAAACTTAGAAATACTATAAATCATTTTAAATTTTTAGAAGCCTAAAAACAGTTATCAATACAAAACAGAGACTGATTCAATCTTAGCATCTTCAACTCCCACCCTGTCATCCATATTCTCTTAAGGAGAAAATTGTTCATCCCATCCATCAAAGTTTATAATTAATCAGATTGTAATTCTAAAACATATTTGATATAAAAGATAAGAGGTCTTGTTACAAGCCTGCTTAGCATGATCATAGGGGAATAGTTCAACTGACATTACCAACACTGCATACCAAAAAGGGTAATGGCTTATAATTATAAGACAAGGGGTCTCATCATGAGCCATTTTGTTCAGTTAAATTACAACTAGTGAATGGCATTATCAACAGCTAGCCACCAAACGAGGACAATGGCCTTTTATCTTACAAAAAAAAAGAAAAAAAAATGGAAAAAGTAGTACAAAAATATGGAAACATATCTTTTGGATTCATTCTTTTTAATTATACTCTGAAATGGATGGAATAATGAATGATCAAATGGTTAAAATGTAACCCTGTCGAGACTATAGACGTTTGTTGGCAGCAGAGGCTCTACCTATGAGAAAGGAGTAATTCTAAAAGCTAAGTTGGAAAAGCCTTTTGTTTTATCATTATCAACCAATTAAAGTTTATTTAAAGCTTAGAATGTATTTAATTTTAAGAAGAAAAAAGAAATAGCAAAAATAGTTATCATTACATTCAGAATTTATGATTACCTAGTTATATTAGATTTTCTCTATCAAGTAAGGTTTCCAGATTAAGAAAGTTAAAGTATTATATTACTTTCTCAGACATAACTGTTTATCCTAGTGAATCACCAATTGTTGTGTTGTACAACAACCCTCCATTTCATAATTTTTTTATACAAAATCATAATATGAAATGGGTCCCTTTTTAAATTTAAACTTAGCTAGATGTGTAAATAAACTGGTATGAACCCATCATAAGAAAACCCTTATTAAAAGGCTTAAGGTAAATGAATCATTTTAAAAGCCTTTTGAATAGAAATAAAAATGTGATTTTAAAAAATTTATAAAACTCTTCGTTATTGCAATAAAGCGATCGGAAGATGGCATATTGCAATAATAAAGGAAACTTACAAAAAAGCACATCCATTCTCTCCAATCTAAAAAGGCAATCACAATCAGAGATCGGAGATATCAAATGCCAAACACAATATAAAGCAGCCCTTTAATTCCTCTGATGCGATAAAACATATCGTAATCGATAAGTCGGCGATGACAACAACAAGCCAACACATAATTGAAGGCGAGTTCAAATCCTCTAATACGATAAAGCATATCGCAATTGGCGAAATCACAATGACAGAATAATAAAGCTCGAACCCATCCTCCAATTGCGATGTATTAATGAGGTGCACATCTCGAGAATATATTTAAAAGATTTGCATGCATTGTATCACCTTTCGGTGATCAAAGATATTTAAAACAAACATTAAAGCCTTTCCCTTAACGTTTCTGATCACCGATTTGCGATTTACCTCTGATTATCCATCAAGGAAATCTAAGCCACGCTTGAATGAATCATTCGACATATAAACAACATGATGGACATTTAAAACCTTCTTTACCACGATTGACAGGTTAAACGGCTAATCAATGAAGCAGTTAAGGGTAGATCTTTCCTTTATATTTTATCCACGACAATCCTACTATAATCCATTATCACCTGCTGATCGACGTAACTTTTTCATTGTCATATTGGTCTATAGAAGCATTTCTTTGTATCACGGTTTTCAATCACTTGTGCAGAATTCCGCTAAAATCAGAAATTTGAAACAAATGGGAAAGAAATCAAAGAAATCTGCAGCAGTGGCTCCTACATCAATAGCACAACTAGGCAAAGATCCCGGACCAAGCAAAAAAGGGTTAATTTCAAACACTACGTGCCTTGGTCTAGAAAATACTAGCTGGGAAAGCATCTACAATCTAATAGAAGTAGAAAATACTCAGGAAATATTAGAGGAAGCCACAGCTGACTCAAGTAACAAATCGGAAGCATCCCTCAAAGATTTAGCTTGTTCATATCTGCACAGAATAATAGCGTGAGAAAAAATCCTACCATATACTGATGTAGTGAGATGGGTGGTAGAAGAAATTCCAATCTCAAACAGAACATTTTGCACAGCTAACGGGAGGATATTTGGCTCATTTCAGCCTGATGATTTAAGGAAAATGTATCACTTACATGAGCTTGAAAAGTGGTATAACAAATCCTTCCTTGAAAAATTTGCAAATGAAAACGAGTCAAAATCAGCCCCGATTAGGTAGTGAAGACATTTTCCGGACAAGCACAAGCACAAATCATCAGGTAAGTACTCTATGGACTCATTGGCTTCTCCTTACTGTTATGTCGGAGCTATGATGTGTAAAATGTGGGGAATACATGACTCTGCTAAGTTCACCATTGAAATGGTCCCTCTAATGGAGGCAACAATCAATAGCTATGTGATGGATTGGGCAAATATTTTGTCCGACAAATTAGCCACAAAAATTCCCAAATTTAGATCGAATGCACGTAAAACTACCAGGGCCATTCCCCCTTTTTATTATAGTGCTTATATTATGGATACTCTTTGCTTTAATTTTGAATATCTAGTACTCAGATGGAGATGGACTCCCCAAGACCCTAAGCCAATCCATATTTATCATCAACTGTTATGGAAGGCTCACTACAAAAATCATTTGTATAAAATTTGCAATGGTTTTATGTTGCCCGTGCATTATGCTATTTTTGATAAGCCTGCCACCAGGATTTTCGAGGAAGCAGGGATCGACTTGACTATAGTAGGTAATTGGTTTGGAGAAGACAATTTCACTTATATAAGGCTTTTTGGTAGCCGTACAAAACCCCATGTCCTTCCCCTGTATGTGCCCGATAAGTTGTTAGCTTGGGAATTGGCCTATCAAATAACAACAGAGGGGACATCCAAAACCCTTAGAAATTCCAAGAAACAGGTTTGGCCTACATTCCCTTTAAGATGCAATGCTTTCACTCTTCATGATTACAAACATGCAAAAAAGGAGGCAAAAAAAATGCAAATTCTAAATCTTGCAACAATTCCCAACAGAAAATATGATCCAAGAAAAGTTGCCTATAATGTTCTTGAACAAGCCAAACTTACAAAGTTTGATCATGAAAAGGATGACTTCGATGACCTATTTTCCTTAGTTGAATCACTATTTCATGTAAAATCATTGGCCAGGATCAGGTATCAAGATGAAGGGATGGAAATGTTTAATGTGCTTAGAGAACAAAGGTTGCAAACTCTGCCTCTAGAATTATTAGCCACCAGCCCAACAATCCAATCAAGCGAGCCTGAACAACAAACTGTTGACAAATCTCCTGCAATGGGAAAAGTTATTGAGAAAGAAAAAGCGCCAGAACAGGAGAAAGAACAGGGAAAAGGCAGTGGACACATGGAGATAGATACTCAGATTGATCCCAAGCTTCTCAAAGAATGGCAACAGTTCGATTCCATTATAAGCAATCCTGAGAATTTGCAGGGTTTTAGCACGCTTGAAGTGACAATTGGTCTCAAGATAGAAACACATATGGTTCCAACTGAAGGAACCAACGGCCTACCCATAAGTCAAGATGTAGAGATAATTCCTAAGGATCCATCAGATGAAATCGTTTTGCATATAGAAGAAATACCACCTTTAAATGTCTTCTATAACCCTAAGCATAGGGCTGTAGTAAAAAGACAAAGGAAAAAGAGAAGGATTGATCAATCTTCCCTTTTACCTGCACAAACAGAGATGGTTAATGTGGTATGGAAAGAAGAATTCAATCCTTCCAAAGACCTCACAAAACTCTCTCAATATGTCAGGGCATACTCGGTAGCTACTATGGATAAAGCATCAAAGGTTAGAAATTTACTCAAGGAAAAAGATAAGACAATTGTTTCATTAGAGGCACAAGTATCTAAAAGACATCAGAGGATAGAGCAGTTAGAACAACAGTTGGCAACATAGAAGCAATTAAACAATCAACTAAATGAGCAATTGCTCAAGGAGAAGCAAATGATAGACCAAAGTGCAGTTCAGAAACAAAAGGAACTATCCCTAGCACTGGCCAAGCTGAAATCAATGAATGAACAAATGAGCAAAACAAAAGATGAGCAAATTGCTTAGCTATCACAACAAATAGAAAAGTTCAAAATTTTTTCTCAACCAGCAAAGTTCAGATCCGAAGCTCTCCAGATCAATAAAGCATTGATTAAACAGTTAAATTTACTATGTCATAATATTTCCCTTGCTGAGCCCCTCTGTGAGATTTCTTCATCAATGATTGAGAAATCAGTTGATGCAAGGCAGAATTTGGAACAGGCCGATGAGACATTAACAAACTTTCTTGCCTGTCAAGAAACTAGTAAAGGGTAAGCTGCAAATCTGCCTAGAATTCTAGAATCACACAAAGAAATTCTTTTCCTAGAATGGAAATCACAATTGATGGAAGCAGAAAGGGAAACTTCAAGATGTAGATCAGCAACTGGTAATTTGATTGAGTTAATTAATGATACTCTTTATCTGTCTAATTTGATTTCAGAGTGCACTCCAGGTAAATTTCCATCAGCTAAAGCACTGGAACAATCATGCAAACAGGATTTAGAACAGAAGGAGAGATTAATCGCAAGAATCCAAAGTTTAACTTGGGACACCTTTTGGTTCTTCCTAGTTAAACCATAGAGTCAAAAGGTAGCACTAAAATGTTTAACCAATGTAATCAGTTACATGATTCCTGAAATTCATGATGCTACGTATTCAGCCCGACTGCATTCACGTCTAAGTCACCCTCCAGAATTGCAACCAATGCTTGCTATATGCCATCTCAAGCCAAAGGATGATTGGCCGAAACAGTGAATCATTCTACCGATTGCAAGCATTCCTATTTCAAGGAGACTTTCATGATTTGGTTATACCACATCATAGCATTTTTATTTCATAATCAGTTAGCTTAGATAGTATTTATAGACGCTTTCATGTCTTTAGAAAGGGTCCTTCATTTTTGTATCAAAACTTGGGTCGGGAGTCACACTATTGTGCTTCTGATATACATTTTTTTATGAAGATTGGGCCTATATTCTGAATTTTAATGAAGAATACTTTGATGAGATATGCACTACTGCTTTTTATGAGAGTATTTCTAAGTTTGAAGACGGAATCTGAATGCGATTGATATCGAAAGGGATTCCAATTACATATGGTACTATTATCTATGTCTTTGCTCCATTCTTTTATATGAATTAGCATTTATTCAATCTTGCTATCATTTTATATATGTATGTGTTTTAACAGTAGTCCTTATACTTAATACTATTGAAAGTTTAAGGAATGTTATTCTTTCAATCAAATTTATATCAATGATATATGAAGAATAGTGTAATAATGTTTTAATGATTACTTTGTTCAACTAATTGAACAAAGTAATTATCATATGAATTAATGTCTTTATTTATCAATAAAGTCATCTATATGCCTATTTGTAGATAAAGATCATCAAAAGTTATACTAAAGTGGAAAGTTCCTAGGATAGATTAGTTGTTTATAATTTTGCATTTTAGAATAAATCATCCATCATTATCATTAGATAATAGAAGATCAACCACTTCTCCATCCTATTTACGAATCATTGGGAAACTAGTCCCATTATATCTAGTTGGAGCCACCACACCAAACGGAAAAGGAGTTTCCTTTAAGGTCCAGACCGGGTGGTTTTCCCTGATGTTGATGCAACAATTTTTGAGGCATCAATAGGGTGGTATGCACGGAATCCTCTGCCTTATTAGATTGATCACACTTCTTGTTGAGGCCTTCACAATATCTTCTTCATTTCCTCACAGAGGTGAAATCATGGGGCTAGTTTCTAGTTCTGCGCTACCTTCGTTTATGTAAATTCTCCCACTTCATGTAGCCCCAAACATCAATGTATTCGCATAACCTGCTTTTCACACAATAGAATTTTAATCCAAGTGTTTAAAGACTTAAAATACTTACCTTGCGTCCTTTGAGGAAGTGTCATTTTGCCTCGCTATACCTGACTAAAGTATCCATCGTGAACTCGGTGATGAATCCTCCTATAATTCGATTGAGCCAGTGATCAACAGTGCGCACGATCTTATCCTCTGATGCTTTCAATCCTCACACCAATTTTGGAGTCCACACAATATGACTATCGAGTTTTCACCTTCCTTGGCTATCTGCTAGCTTTGTGATCCACTTGTATAGCTCAGTAGGGAAGGATGCAAAGAAAATTTCGTGGATTTTTGTGTACAAGTAGTAGTCTAACCACTCTTCTTTTGATAGTCACTGATTCTTGTTCTCCTGCATCGTGAACTCATGAATATTCCTATCCAACCAATCTTCAATTCCTTTCTTAGTTGGATTCCAATGATATGACATCAGACATCTCTATCTAGATCCCTGTCCCAGCAACAAAACCATTTGTTAGCTTGTTGGGGCCTAACCCAGGTTCGAAGCTAATTAGCCAAACAAATTCCTGTACTATTGGCCCTTTCAGAAATAGTCTGTGGAGTGCAGACTGAGGTCTCACCCAAAGTAGTATGGGGGGGTGGGGTGCTATAACCAGGTTTCCGCACCCTTGAGATGTCTGAGGGGTTTGTTTGGTCCAACTGTGAGTCTCTTCACACAGGTTACTTCACATACTTCCCTAGCCTTCACGCCCTGATATATTCATCTTCGCACAACCCTAACTAAAGGTTGTGGGGCTTTACGTTGCGGGAGCAATGATCTGCACTATTCCTCTAAGTCACGCCCACGATCTTAATTATCTTCTTACAACAGTTAGTTATCTTCGCATAAACAGATGTCTTATATTATATTTATTCATTCAGCACATTCATATGATTCTGCGCAATAAATAAACAGTGAAATTGCTATTCATACCCAACAATGCATAAACGGGAAAAGATACACAGAAATATGATCAAACTTCTCTTTATTAATTCTTCCTACGGTTACAGACTCGACCCACCCTGGGCACTCAGCTGCAGGGGTCTACGCACTCAGCTGCGGGCTACTAGGCCTCTGCACACTCAACTGTGGACTACTAGGCCTCTACGACCCAAGGACACGACTTACACTTTGACTCAATCAATTCCTTCTATTCATCATGCTTCCTTTTCTTTCTATAGCTAGCTATTTTCTACACTTAGAGCCTCGCTCTATTTATACAATCCCACGGTCCGCAGACCATGGGTAGATTTTTCAAACCAAAATTACATTACAAAAACAAGGGTGGACAACCCTGTGACTCTATTATGACTTCACGCTCCGCGCCCACAAATTATGGAGTCTTTACAATGGACTTAGTGAAAACTTGGGCTTTAAGCCCCAAAACATGCCTTGGGGGATTCCATTCCCAATAGCTTGCAACCTTCTTTGATGTATATGTGGTGAGTACACACTGAGGGGTGTACTCCTTTCATTTCCTTGTAACTCCAAGCAAAGGCTTCTAGGTTTTCTCTCAGCATGTTTCATATCTTTTCCTCTTCGAGAGCAAAAAGAGATGGATTAATTTTCAAGGTTTTCTTTGGGCCGAATTCTATGGTTTTGACACGAAGTGGGTTGGGATTGGCCAATCATAAGTCAATTGGATGATTGTTCTAGGTTTCCCTTACTTCTTCTTCTAATGGTAACGATCCAGGAGTTGGAATTTGGAGCAGGTGTTCAATTAATTCATCCTCGTCTTGTTTTCCCCCTCCTATGGTTTCTTCCAAAGCATAAAGTTGGGTGGAATAAACCTAATCTTCTTCCTCTTCCTCCAACCATAAAGGTAAATCATAATCTAAAAAAGGTTGAGCAGGAGGGTATAAGACTAACTATTTGGACATATGCTCGTTCTTGATGGTCATATTCCCAGCTCTGCAACTAATGTAAGCATCGACTGTGGCCAACCATGGCCTCCCAAGGATGAGAGGATAACCAGTAAGTTTAGCCTTAGGCTGGAGAACTAGAAAATCTGCAGGGTACTCCCAGGAGTCAATGGAGACCATCACATCCTCCACAATTCCCTCAGGGGTGACTGTGGAACGGTTTGCAAGTTGTAAAACTGTTGTGGTCTTCCTTAATGACCCTTGGAGGTTGAGCTTAAGCATGGTGTTCTTGGTCATCACATTAATGGCAGCCCAATGATCAATCTGAGTGTGTGGGATGATGATGCCATTAATATGCACATCTACAGGACTTCCAAGGTCCAAATATTTCAGACATATTACCTACCCCAGCATTAAGTCGAACAACTCCCCAATGACATTAATGGTAGGGGCATCCCTTTTTATTCTTCTTGGATGCTTGAAGAATTTCTCCTTAATCAACTTATTGTAAATGGGAACATCTTTTATTGCCTGGAGAAGGGGGATATTTACATATAGATTTTTCAATTCTCCGAGAAGTTTAGTTTCTTCTGGGGTAGGCTGGAGTGGTTGAGCTAATCTCTCAGGAAAGGGTGGATTTACTTTAAGGTTTCTTTCCTCTATTTCTTCTTCTACCTCCCTATGTGGAGGGGGAGTTTGGTTATCCGGGAGGACTCTCCCAGATCTTAGGTTGATCTCCTGGATTTCTACAGCATATCCTGGGTATGATGTCTCTCCACTCTATACTTGTTGAGCCTATCTATTGTTTGGGTTCGGATTTGGCTGGGCAGGCATCTGGGGTTTCTTGGGTAGAGCAAAGTGTAGGAGTTGTGGTTGGGTAGGTTGTGGAGGCAATAGAACTAGAGAATTGTTGTATTGGGGCCTCCACTCCTAGAGTGGTGTATTCCACTGAGGTTGCAGTGGAGTGTAAGGTTGAAATGACTGGCTGGCTGGCTGAGAATGATACTGAGATGCATAGGACCAAGGAGGGGGTGTAGACTGGGAGGGATGAGTAGGGGGTCCCCATGAAGGTATATTTGTGGTTTGGTTGGGGTTGTAATATGCATGGGGATGACCCTTGCATACCTTGTTGGTATGGTCTAGGCCCAGGAGGTCTCCTTTGGTTGATGTAGCAAAGCTGCTTAGTGATCCCTTCAGCTCCTTGATATACAAATTTGAGTCCTGGTAAAGAAGGGTACTTGTTTGTGGAGTGGTTGTCTTCACAGAACAAGAAAATTTCAGTACAGTTCAATGGACATTCATTCCTAGGATGCCTCTTAGTGCATCTAGGACAAAATATGGCCAAGGCTCTCTTTGCTTCATCTTGCTTCCTTTTGATGTTCATGGTGTCCAATTGCAAGGCAAGGGTTTGCAACATCTCACTTTTGAAATCTTCCAGCATATTTCCAATTTCACCCTTAATGGATGAGTTGGAAGATGATGTACTGGCCATAGGTTGACTACCCCTACCCTTTTTCCTGGCTGCCCTAGAATGGTTTCTAAAGACAATCTTGATATCCTCATAGGGTAATTGGTAGATATATCCTCCTACTAGCAAATGTAAGGTATCCAGAATATATTTCCTTATTCCTTTGAGCAAGACCATCTTTAGTGACTCGGGGTCAAGTGTGCACCTGGCCCTTTTGTAACTGAGCTGGAATCTTTCTTCGTAGTCTTCGAAGGATTCATCCTGGCCCATGGTCATCCTGAAAATTTCTTCTTTAGTATCCTTTGACCTACAGTAGTCCTGATATTTGTTGTTAAAAGCCTGCTGCATCTAAGCCCAAGTTGTGATGCTATCTCCAAGTAAACCCATGAACCAACGTAATGTTGCATCCTTAAGGGTAGATGAAAATAGTTTTAACTTTTTCTCATCATCTGTATAGTCATAAGTTCGACATATAACAACAAACTCAAATAGGAAAGTGTCAAGGTCCTTTGTGGTTAGGCCATGGAAATGAGGTAGGGCAAAGGGGCTTATATTCTTCATCTTAGTGTCCCCGTTGGTTTCCCTGATGGGGAAGGCACCCTTAACTCTCTCTCTATTCCCTCTGTCATTCTGGTTTTCAGCCATTGGTTCAGTAGGAATGGGTTCCTCTTCTTCTTCTTCCCCTGTAGATACTTCAAATATGTCAAGTTGCTCACCTAAAGGTTCCTCCAGTTCACAGCCACTGAAGAAGAGAGAAGGTTGGTTGTTGGATGCAGTGGGGGTATTTGGTAAGAATTTCCCTAAATTGTCCCTATTCCTAGAAGGCATGAAAGGAAATTTTTGTGGGTTGGTTTTTGTAAGATTTTTTTTTTTTTTTTTTTTTTTTAATTGGAAAGTACTTTACAGAAATAAAATTGCTGATTGAATTAAAAATACTGACAGAAAGAAAAGTTACTTGCTGAATTGAAATTCCACTTACAGAATGGAAAGGAAAGCAGATAACGACAACTAAAAGAAAGGAAGCTACTAGATTACTTTTTCATAAATAAACTAATGGTGCAAAATTGGAGACTAGAAATAGAAGAAAAGAAAGAAGTAATCACATTCTACTCAAACACCTCCTCGGCAATGGCACCAAAAAGTGATGAGCGCCAGTATTGCAGCAAGGATCCTACAACTCCTGGGCTACCAACTTTACTTGTCAACCTGGGTTCGTACAAACTTGGAGGTGACAGTGCTATATGCACAATTAAAAGTGAAGATCCTACCTATTGTCACTTTTCATTTGGCGAGAGACCCCAGGGGTTCCAAGCCAGACTTCTATAAAGTCAGAATAAGCTTGATTCTTTGATGAAAGAAGAGAAAAATTATTCTAAGGGAGCTACTCTACTGCAATAATGAGGAAAACAACATGTAATACTAAATCACACCATATCCTAATTAACCATTTAAACAGCTATGCTAAGCAGAATTGATAAATCAACACTAACCTAATTATGTTATCTAAGTTACAAAAGTAAAGAGCATCAAACCATACTAACTTGTAAGTAAGAAAACTAAACTAATTCTGTTTTCACTTTTTTTGGTTTTCTTTGGTAAAATCAAGTATGTAATTTAATCATTCTTGTGGATGTGACAGGTAGATGGGAGGTGGTTGAGGATGGCTAGAAGGTTTAGGGAGTGGTTGGATGGTGTAGAAGGGTCCTAGGAGGCTTTTTGCGACTTCCTAGAGGTTCCCCATCAATTCAGCCTCAAAACAGGCGGTTTTAGGAAAACCTATAAGATGTACTAGAAACCTACAGGATGATTGTGTAGGAATTATAGGAAACCTACAAGATACAACTGAGAGCTAATTGTGAGGTGTTGGGAAGCTTGGAAAGGGTGTGTGATGAGCGGGATAGGGTGTTAGAAGGTCTAGGAACACTCATGAGCCAATATCCAAGAGAAGGGATGGCTAGATTTACTCAACGTGTCTAGGGGAATTTCAATAAAAAAGGACAAAAAAACTAGTGAGGGTGATGGTGGAACAAGAGATTGTTGAGGTGGATGAGGTGGAAGATGGATGTTGGTGATGAAGTCTATACCTCCTCCTGAAGTACCTGCAATGCTTAAAACACATGTGTCTTCCAAGAACTATACAACAAGATACATTTTCATAAACTAGAAAAGCATGAATCAATTACCCATATGATGCATGAAGAAAGTGTTGAAGGAAATGAGAAAATGAGTAAGATCTTATTGCAAAAATAGAGTAATGGAAAAAGATGACAATGAAATGAACCAAGTATTGAATCAAGATAACAAACTCCAAAGCTCATGCAAGAACTAGAAAGTTGTGTTTTTGGGGTTGTTGAAGGGTCTCTTCCTCAAGTCATGGTCCTAGAGGGAGGAGGTGAGGCCGAGACACTTGCTAACAACCTTACGGTGATCTTTTTCTCCTTGCTAACCTTCTAATTGAAACAAGGCACAAATGGAGGCAAACTAAAATACAACAAATCTACTCTACACTATTGTAATGGAAATGCAACTACTGAAGAAAATGAACAATTAAACCATGAACCTATGCTAGCATACATGTACAATAAAGAGGATCCTTGGCTACTCGGGTTGGGCCCTAACCCAAGAGCTTCAACCCTCTAAGTTAGCTCAATGCTGGCTCAAAACAAAACTCATTTTTATTATCAAAACCATGGATTACATAAAAAACGGTCACAAGTCTTGCAGCTCGAAAATAGAGTAGAGTTTTACAATAAAAATATGAATCCTACTAAGGTCCTAGGCCTCTCTACTTATATGTTTGAATTCTCCAACGACTTCCTTAAAATTAGGGAGGCTTGGCTCCCAAACTCGAGATAAATTGGTGCTTTGTCTTTCACTTGCTCGGCTGCCTTCTAGTTCTCATGATTTGGTTGTTTGCGCTCCGAGTTGATGGAGGAATATTCAAATGGAGGGTTAGTAGATGGGGAGGATTTACCTCCTATAATTCCTCTCCCTTGTCCCATTCGAGTTTTGACCAAGGTATTTGCCAAAATTCATTAATTTTATCCTTTAATCTTACATTAAATGCACATTAGACCACAAAGAAAAATATCCAACCCTAACTCATCTCATAAACAAAATATAATCAAAAGTATGCAATAAGTTGTGAGAATAGTTGGTTTGACTAAGCTAGGAGGTGAATTAAGGCCCATATAATTACCCGATGATGAGGCTCATCAAAATCAACAACTAATTTTTTTAATCTATACTTAGGATATAGGAAAATTTAATATGCCTTAAAAAAATTATTGATGTTTTTCTAAATCTGAATGAAAATCACTAATATTCAAAAAAAATTATCCACACTTAATACATTATAAAATTTAAAGTTTCAAAAATAAGTCCTCTAAAGAAGGGGTTGATGTTGCATCAACACTTTTCAAAATTAGCATGAAAATCACTAACATTAAAAACAAATGTTCATACTTGATACATAAGAAAATTGAAAGTGTCAAAAATATTTTCAAATATATATATATATATGTGTGTGTGTGTGTGTTTTGAATCAACACTTTTAAAAATAGGTTGATTTTTTTGCTACCTCAAAAAAAGGGGTAATCAACATAGTTCTTGTTTCAAAATTTACATTGTTGAGGGTTCTTGTGCTAATCATCTATTATTTAGGAGTAACTTTGTGGCTGCCAAATTCTTAGGTTTAAAAGGTTTTGCTCCTGTGTGTACATAAATGGGAATATTTGCACCTATTTCGAAGATATTTTATTTCCTCCTTGATGACAAGTGCACTATTAGTGTTGTTGAGTTAATGCAAAAGTGTCAACTATTTGGTGATCTTTAAATATCAATTCATCTATTGGATGGTTTGAATGAGTTGACACAAAATGATTTTAAGAACATTAAAATTTTGAGATTAGGTTACTTTACTTGATAGGAACACGTGATCTAAATTGTGTTGGAATTTTGCAAGAAACACAAGATTGTCAGAGAAACTTGGTGTTTCATTTCTAGAAAGTAGGGCAAAAAGGAAGGTAGAAGTATAAGATATTTTTATTCTTCAATCTGGTGTCCACTATCTACATTTAAGCATTCTCTAAATTCCGAAGTAGTATTGATAGACAAATATTTTTCTTTTCAAAAGTCTTAAAGTCATATGAGCACTCATTATGAATTGTTAAAATCTTTTTGTAGAGTGAAAAACTAGCTCACATGGATGTTAAAAAGAATGTCAGTGTCGATGGCCTCTCTAATGACCTCGACAAATCCTGTGAAGTGGCTCTGGGAAGTTACTACATTTGGAGAAATCAACAATGATTTTCAAATTAATATCTGTTAGCAGAGCCATTGGGTATAAACTTTTTCTATGAGGGGTAAAAAAAATCCCGAATCACTATCGGCATGCTCTTTACATCCTCTGGTGCAAACACTAGTTAGTATATCATTTTCTCAGTAATAGCTAGTTTGTTTCTATTTTTTTATTATTATTATTCTCATTCTTTATTGCTACTTTTCTCTATTATTCTTGTTCTTCTTTGTTTTCTCTCATTCTCTATTGCAAACTATTGCATATTTCTTTCCCTCTCTATTGTAAACTTTCTCTATTTTTCTTATTTTGTATTATTTTCTCTATTTATATATTTTTGTTTTACTATTGTCTATTGTTTTATCTCATTTTTCTTTATTATATAATTTTCTCATTCTCGATTGTAAATCAATGTTCCATTTTTATTGTTTTTAATTGTTCTCATTATATAAACTATTGTTTTATAGTAATTGGTTTTCTAGTTCTAACAACTATTGTTTTTGTAAGAAGAGCTTCGGCGTAAATCACATGAGAAAGACTTTTGTCGACACGTTTCGAACCAACTAGTGTGGTTCATCGTCGTGACGATGAACCACACTAGTTGGTTCGAAACGCGTCGACAAAGGTCTTTCTCATGTGATTTACACCGAAGTTCTTCTTACAACTACGATGGATCACAGAAGCCTCAATTCTACAAACTATTGTTTTCTAAAGTATTGCTCTTTATCTAAAATATTGTTCTATTCTTTGTTGCTCTCTATTCTTAGTAATTTAACTTGACTTTTTTCTTATTTTCTCTATTTTATTTATTGTTTTAGTTCTCTATTGTTTTCTACTGTAGTTTCCTTATCTATTGTAGAATTCCCTTAGTATTGTCTTGTTCTCTATTAAGTTTTCTTATTAAATATTTATTGGCTAGTTTTTTTTAATATGTAAGTTGTCTTTCTCAATTTATTGTTATCTGTCTTTCTATTTTATACTCTTCTATAACTATGTCATCCTCTATTACAAACTATCGTCTATTGTAAACTATGGTAAAGAAACGTGACAAAAATATTTCTTAAATATCTCGTTTCCTTAGAATTGATAATATAGTAGTTTCCAATATTATTTTTAATTTACAATTTAACAAATCCTTAAAATAAAAATCTGAAACATCTCATAAATGCTATAAAACTAAACCTTGTTTCAATTTAAAGAAAATTTCAACTTTACATTCGATCTACTGATTGAGGAAGGAAAATTTTCTTTTAAGATTTAATTGCAATATAATATAAATCATAAAAGAGAGAATAGACCATATCGTTGTTATTATTCATAGTTCAAACAAAATGAGAGCACATTACATAATGAATTTGATTAAAAACTAGATTTTGTATTTCAAACCCAAGACATACTAAATTTTCCTTTTTATTAATATTGAATGAGGGTAAACAATTCACAATTATTAATTCTTTCTCACCAAAATGAATTTAAGGTATAAGTTAATATCATGTAAAAGCGAATAATAAGTTTTGAGTAAATTTTACTCTCATCATCAATTATGCTTATTAATCAATACAATCGTGAATATGCTTATTATTCTATGCTTTCGGCAGCGCAGAGACTATAGAAATTGATGATCGTTTATCTAACAATAAATTTTTTTAACTAATCATTATATTCACCATTTAACCAATGCTTTAGCCAAAATATTTCATCTGCAAAGTTTTTATTTGCACCTCTTAATAGTATGATTTTATTAAAACTTAAGATAGTCCTTTTAAATATGAAAACCTCTCTGCAAAAACCTTTATACATTATAAGAATATATTTGAACGTAAAAATAAAATCATATTTCCTCTTCTTCTATTTACAAAGTAAATTTACACAGTAAATCCATTGGCCATTGTGAATAATTTAGTTTGTGAATGCTATAAATTAGCTTGTATAATTTTACAGACAATTACCTTACCTCACATAATTTGGTGAATAGTTTAATTTGTGAATGCTATAAATGATCTTGTATAGTTTTGCAGAAAATTACCTTACGTCGTAATTTGGTGACTGTTTTAATTTGTGAATGCTATAAAGTTATGAAAAGAGGAAAATTTACACTAAACATATGAAATGATAGTTTACTGCATAATATATATTCCAGATCATCAGTAACAGACCAATGTGATGTCTTAACCGAAAACATACACATTATTATTGAGGGTGGATGTAAAATTTATATATTATAGATACTATAACGAGGGTCGTTATAATTTCTCTTCCAATCTATGATGGATATGATATAGATTATACTGATATGATATAAGTTATACCCAAGTTGAAAGGCTCATCCATAAGTAAGGTTCTTGCCATGTTCATTGATCAAGCTTTCATCTAGAAAGCCAGCAACATGATCAGGCCGCCTGCCCACCTACTTTCAATCCATCATTTTTATCCAAAAACGGTATTCAAAAAAGTAAATTCTTGTCCAAAACATGATTTGATTACAGGTTTACGTATGATGAACAAGAAGCAACCAATATAATATTTTTTCATTATACCTAGTTTTTCGGTTTCACAACTTACTGAGCCACCACGGGTAAGATGCGTAGTGGATCAATGGTAGTAGACAATTAGAAATTGTTATGAACATAAATTATGTAAAAATAGATAATAAATAATAATCATAATAATGTAAATATAATAATAAATAATAAGCAAATGAACTAATGGTTAGCTAGTTAATAATGAAAAGACATGTCTTAAAGGCATGTCTATTCGTAAAAGGGTACTTATCTAGCTATATAGCTAATACCTTTTGGTATTTTAAAATTAAAATCTATTTACATGAATAGTGAGTGTTGCTTTTTACGTGGAGAACATTAACCGAGTCAGAAGTACATAAGTGAACATATATTTTATATTATACCCCAAAGAGGTGAATAGCCACGTTTCACTAGAGTTGTAATTTTTCAAAAAGAAAAAGAAAATATTATAAATAAAAGATATATAAAGAGAAGTATTATATTATAAAGGGGTATTTAAAGAAAAGTTCATGTCATAAAATTATTGAAAATATATATAAGTACAAAACGGGTATTATTATAAAAGGTTTTGTAAGGAGAAAATATCATTTAAGAGTTTCTGTTAGAGTGAAGTTGAATTAAAGTTTAAAGAGTTATATGAAATTTAAAAGACAATAAGATATTTAAAAGAAGTCAATTGAAACAATATTTAAATATTGTTTTTAAAGTACAAAAGGAAAAAAAACGTAAGTAGAATTATATAAAAAGAATACAAAAGAGTTTTGAAATGTTAAGGATAATAGGAAATTGGATTAAAAGAGTTTTGAAGAATT
>APFE030823220.1:474535-489626 GCA_000404065.3 Pinus taeda | reverse complement strand
TATATATATATATATATATATTAAAAAGGCACTTTTAAAGGAGGTTTGAAGTACAAAGTCCAAAGGAACTTTAAATATAATACCTTAAGTCATCTCGACAAAACAAATGAGATCAACCATTGAGAACAAAAATGATGGAGCTCAATTTTAAAATGACGAAGGAAGAAATGTTTTCCTATAATGGTCTTTTAGTTACAGATCATGGAGTAATTACATTAAAAGGAAGTATCTAAGGAAGAGAAGTTAATTTCACCATCAACCCAAGCAATGATAAAAAATATATCAACATCAACTTGGCAAAACAACTATTAATTTGAGAGCTAAGCATTGGTGTAAAGAAAAATATTTTTTGTCAAAACAAGAATAAAATTAGTGATCTACAAGTGAAAATAGGTCATTATGACTACATATCTCAATTTCATGTTGTAAGGATGGATAAAAACACTAACACCATACTCGGTCAACCATGGTTTAAAGATTTGGGTACATTCATGTTAAACATAAAGAAACAAGTTTTGACGTTTCCTTATAAAGGGAAGATGATCATGTTTCGAAACATGACAAGTAAATAAAAATCAATAAAATCTTTATTAGAAGACCTTAAAGATATCTCATATTTAATGTTTCAAGATAACGAAAAAATTATATCAAAAAAGCAAAAAGAGCTCGAAAAAGTCATTTGTAGCAAAGACAAAGAAATTTTGTGCCTCAGAGATCACCAAGAAAATCTACTTGAACAAGTTAAGAAAGCTAAAGCATCAAAGAATGAACTCAAGGAGCATTTATTAAAACAAGAAGAAGAAAATTTACGTTTAAAGAGCTTTAACCAAACATTAGTAGAACAAATCCAGTGTTTAAAAGACGAAAAGCATGAAGGCCAAAATGAAGTTGACTCGGAGAACGAGGAATGCTTACATCTCAAAAATCATAATCAAAATATGCTCAAACAGATTATAAAACTTAAAGATGAGAAGAAGTCATTGTCGAATATGTTCAAAGAACTTCTCGCAAAGGAAGCATCAAAATCTCTAGATGTAGCAGTCCAAACTGAAGAAACAAATATCAAGTCCACTAATCTCGCATTTCAGGCATATCCAAACCCTATTGAAGTAAAAACATACTCAGAGGTTGTCGTTCAAACATAGGACACCCCAAATAAAGATTCAATAGTTAAGTCAACAACAATAATTCCTGATGGAAATCAGGGAACTGTCATAAAAATATTAAAGGAAGTTCAAATAAGAAAAACTCCTTATCTACATTTGAATCACAAGAGTAGACACCTTAATCAATCTACAAATATGTTTTACTCAAAACATAAACAACAAACTTATGTTACAAAGAATACTGAAGTGAGCTCAATTCAGTCTACCGATAACAATTTGTTACAAAGTTCAAGTGATCAAAAGATTCCACAAAAAGTTAATCTAGGATTGTCTGATCCATTCTGAGTAAGACAATTTTATATATCACTCCAATGATCATATCAACTTTTATCGACAAAGATGATTGTTCCAAGACGAGAAGGCATTCGTAGCAGAAAAAGATATCAAGCAGAAGACATTCATAGCAGAAAAGAGATCAAGCCCTTTCATCAACAAGCTTTGAGGACAAAGCTTTTTGAAGGAGAAGGCAATGTTATGAACATAAATTATGTAAAAATACATAACTAGCATTTGCACCAGATGTTGCAAAGGAAACGTCGTAAGGCATAAAATAAATAGTCATTGAAAATAAGAATTAATAAAGAAAATTTCATGCAAAGGTGGAAGATAAAGCTAAATGATTTACATTATCTGAAACTTATAGATAGTATAATGCTTGTAACAAAGATGGGCTCTTGATCTTCTAAGATGTTTGTTAAGTTTCAATAATAAAATTACAAATAGTAAATTATAATGGATGTAAATGGTCATTGAAAATAATAATTAATATTTGCAGATGGCCATAGAATATAGGGTCGAATCCTCCTCTGCCAATTTGCCTTCCAAAGCCACTAGTTATTTCCTTGACCTCGTCATAACTAAATTTTCTGCATTTAGGTAATGATAAGTTATGACCCTTTGTGGCTTTTTCAAAGGATTTCTCTCTACAAGAACAATCGAAGAATGTTGTTACAAATATAAAATCACTCACAAAATATGTAGACCAATAGAGAATGATAAAAAATACACAAATCATATATACATACCAACAGCCCTAGCCCTAGCCCTAGCCCGTTTCAATCTTCTACCAGGTACTGTTGCATTTTGGAATTAGTCCTCTATCAGTGCTTTCACAATGGTTTGCAAAGAACAAGGTATTCAAATCTCTTACAGAATATAGGTGATTCAGAACCCTCTTCTAGAGGAAACGCATAAAAATAAGATGAAAAATCAACTCACCGAAACATCAATGCAAATATATAGCGACCTTCATCACCTGGGTCTGCAGTTTAGTAAGAGATTGTAGTATATAGGATAGAAGAGTTTAACACAGAGGATTATCTTTAAGAATCCTATTTAGCAAAAATCAGAGTGACGCGGATTAAGCAGAGATGGAGGATGAGATGGAGGATAAGATGCAAGGATACATAGTGTGCACTTTAAGGATTTAATTTCCATGTCCATATAGGTGTTATACATCAATATTTGACTTCAAAAAATCCATACATTCATAAGAAAAACATCCAAAAGCTACTCATGATATAATTTGATAGGAAAATGGAAAAACATATGAAATCAACATAGCAAGAACATACACTACAAACTAAGGTGAACCAAAATCACCAAAAACTTGTATTAATCTTCAACAAAGCAATAATACATCAACAATGCACATCACTTCTCTATTGGAAAGCGAAAATTTTACAAAAGTTTTGAACCTTCTTAAAATATCATCTCACTATCTTTATAGGGCCTCTGCAACAAGGGCGTTCACATACTTCATCTCAATGCATTTTGGAATTAGTCCTCTATCAATGCTTTCCAGTCACAATGGTTTGCAAAGAACAAGGTATTCAAATCTCTCCCCTTCGACATATTATGCGGCATTTGGCATACAAGGAACGCTAAAAGTTTTTACTAGAAAGATATGGATGTAAGGGGATCCATCATCAAGATTACTGCTTTTTTTTTAATGGAGAAAGGACTTGTCACAAAAAGTACCCTTTTATCTAAAATGCCTTCAATATTTCCTTCGTGAATCATCAATCTTTGCTGCACACAAATTCAAAATCCACAGCAACATTAGAATTATAATGCTCCAATAACTTCATACCCACAAATACAAATATAGTTGCATTAACGAAGCTTACCCATGAGACGATATGACTATTTTCGCCAGAAACATTTGTATGCACTGGTTCTCTCCCGGATATTATCTCAAAAGTCACAACTCCAAAGCTATATACATCACTTTTCTCTGTCAAATTGTGCGTAGTGGCATATCTGTTCAAAGAAACGACCCTATGAAATCGAGGAATCCATTTTCTCTTTTGATTTTCAGTTCCAGATAAATTGAATGAAACAATAGAGAGAAAAATTGAATGGGAAATGTGTAATACTCAGGATCAAAGTAGCCGAATGTGCCCTTCACATCTGATGAGACATGAGTTGCTTCGCTTGAGGGGCTAAACCTAAACAGCCCAAAGTCTGATAATTTTGCTTCCATCCATTCACTTAAAAGAATATTAGTAGTTTTGATATCTCTGTGAATTATGATAGGTTTGCAACCATTATGCAAGTATTCTAGTCCTGATTATTATTTTTACAAAGACATTGACAAAGTCTAAATTCATGGTTTTATCAAGAGGGAAAGACACTCACCTTGAGCTACATTTAATGCAATGTGAAGCCTTTATTGGAGTTTCAGAAGTTAGACAGTCATTCAAATATGAAGCATTTTTTAGGTAGGAACACTCTTTATTGCCAAGACCATAGCATCCATATCTCAAAGGCAATGTTATTTTGGTACTAGACAGATTGGTCTGCAGATGCGCTCTTCACTCACAGCAATCCATCAGAAACAACTAAAGCTGATCAATGAAGCTAAACAGGTGCATACAACCGGAGAAATCATGAATTATATGTCAGTAGATGCTTATCGTATTGGCGAATTTCCTTTCTAGTTTCATCAGACTTGGAAAACAGTACTCCAGCTCATATTGGCTTTAAGCATCCTCTTCCATGTAATTGGATGGGCCACACTTTCAACCTCGGCAGTTATCATCATTACCACACTTTGTAACCCTATAATGGGAAAGTTACAGCATAAGTTTCAAACTGAACTCATGTCAGCCCAGGATCAGCGATTAAGGGCTATCGCAGAAGCACTGGTGCATATGAAAGTACTGAAATTTCATGCATGGGAGGAACGCTTCAAAGGAAGTATTGACAAGATGCACAAGGTAGAGTTCAAATGGCTATCTGTAGTTCAACTTATTAAAGCCTACAACAAGTTATTGTTTTGGTCATCTCTTATCATTTGGCCCTGTACAATAAGAAAATAATAGTTAAATATATATATATATATATATATATATATATATATATATTATATATATAATATATATAATAATATATATATTATATTATATATATATATATATATATATATATATATATATATATAATACACTGCACAGTAAGACAACACATATATATAGATAAATTGAAATTCGCAGCAATCCATCAGAAACAACTAAAGTTGACCAATGAAGCTAAACAGGTGCATAAAACCGGAGAAATCATGAATTTTATGGCAGTAGATGCTTATCGTATTGGCAAATTTCCTTTCTGGTTTCATCAGACTTGGAAAACAGTACTCCAGCTCATATTGGCTTTAAGCATCCTCTTCCATGTAATTGGATGGGCCACACTTTCAACCTCGGCACTTATCATCATTACCATGTTTTCTAACCCTCTAATGGGAAAGCTACAACGTAAGTTTCAAACTAAACTCATGTCAGCCCAGGATCAGTGGTTAAGGGCTACCACAGAAGCACCCGTGCATATGAAAGTACTGAAATTTCATGCATGGGAGGAATGCTTCAAAGAAAGTATTGACAATATGCACAAGGTAGAGTTCAAATTGCTATTTGCAGTTCAACTTATTAAAGCCTACAATAAGTTATTGTTTTGGTCATCTCTCGTCATTTGGCCCTGTACAACAAGAAAATAATAGTTAAGAATATAATAGATATATATATATATTATATATATATATAATATATATTATTATATATATATATATTATATATATATATATATATATTATATATATATATATATATATTATATATATAAATTGAAATTGTTTTCAAGATTAAACACAGGACAAGATAGCCTATGATTTGACCCATACCATGGAGAATTCCCCTCAAGTTTCCCTTGGATATATACTGGTAAATCAATATCAGATTTCCTACTTCACAACAATATCCCACAAAGGGCACAAGATTTTTATTGTGACCTTTGAAAGCATAGTAACCTATATTATACCTTTCTTTTCACTGAGTCACACTCCCTTTGCACATATCTATTTTTAAAAATGCCGAAATGTTTCTCTAGAGATAAAATATTTTATATTTAATTAAAAAAACCTTTCTTGTTTATATAGGAAAATGTGAAACGCTGATCAATTAAGCAGCCATATATACCTCTGTTGAGAATTCCTTGTCTCCTTGTTTTGATGACTTTGATAGAACTTTGACTGCCACCTCCAGCCCATTTTTCAGACGGCCATAGAATATAGACCCAAATCATCCTCTACCAATTTGACTTCCAAAGCCACCAGATATTTCCTTGACCTCGTCATAACTAAATTTTCTGCATTGAGGTGATGATAAGTCATGGCCCTTTGTGGATTTTTTCAAAGGATTTCTCTCTGCAAGAACAATCGAAGAATGTCATTACAAATATTAAAATCACTCACAAAATATGTAGACCAATAGAGAATGATAAAAAAATACACAAATCATATATACACACCAATAGACCTAGCCATAACCCTAGCCCATTTCAATCTTCTACCAAGTACTGTTGCATTTTGGAATTAGTCCTTAAAATATCATCTCACTTAAAATGTCATCTCACTATCTTTATAGGGCCTCTGAAGGAAGATCAGATATCTCAACTCCAGCCAGAGGGTTTCCGAGGAAGATTGGATACTGCTGAAGTTAATTCCAATGTGACTCCTTTTGCCAAGGCACGATTCTTCAACAGGATGACATTTTGGTGGTTGAATTCTCTTTTGTCCAAAGGAAAGAAGCAGCCTCTAGAAGAAGATGATTTTCCTTGTGTGTGTAGATGATCAAGCACAAAATATATATACAACATTTACAGAAGAACTGTTGAGGCGAAAAGCAGAAAAACCCATCTGCCACTCCATCCGTTTTCTGGGCTTTGGTTTGTTGTCACTGGAAAAATATGGCAAGGACTAGGTTCTATGCTTTTCTCAATGTATTTACTGTGTCTTCTGGACCACTTGTTTTGAATGCCTTTATTGGAGTTTCAGAAGTTAGACGGGCATTCAAATATGAAACATTTTTTAGGTAGGAACACTCTTTATTGCCAAGACCATAGCGTCCATATCTCAAAGGCAATGTTATTTTGGTACTAGACAAATTGGTCTGTAGATGCGCTCTTCACTCGTTGCAGCAATCCATCAGGATCAACTAAAGCTGACCAATGAAGCTAAACAAGTGCATACAACCGGATAAATCATGAATTATATGGCGGTAGATGCTTATCGTATTGTCGAATTTCCTTTCTGGTTTCATCAGACTTAGAAAACAGTACTCCAGCTCATATTGGCTTTAAGCATCCTCTTCCATGTAATTGGATGGGCCACACTTTCAACCTCGACAGTTATCGTCATTACCATGCTTTGTAACCCTCTAATGGGAAAGTTATAGCATAAGTTTCAAACTGAACTCATGTCAGCCCAGGATCAGCGGTTAAGGGCTACCGCAAAAGCACTGGTGCATACGAAAGTACTGAAATTTCATGCATGGGAGGAACGCTTCAAAGAAAGTATTGACAAGATGCACAAGGTAGAGTTCAAATGGCTATCTGCAGTTCAACTTATTAAAGCCTACAATAAGTTATTGTTTTGGTCATCTCTCATTTTGATTTCGATTGCAACGTTTGTAACCTACTATTTTCGTAAAATTCCTCTGACTCCAAGCAACGTCTTCACGTTCATAGCCACTTTGCGCATCGTTCAAGAACCTGTTTGAATAATTCCTGATGTAATTGATGTTATTATTAAAGCCAATGTCTCATTAAGTCGTATCATCAACTTTCTTGAGGCTGCTGAATTACAAGATGGGGTCGTTGAGTGGGTAATGGTATTTCATCAGAATTCTGACCTCTCTCTTCTTATCAATTCTGCAACACTAAGTTGGGATTCTAGTTCATCAAATCCCACATTGAGAAACATAAATATAGAGGTTAAGCATGGCCAAAAATTGGCAATTTTTGGAGAAGTTGGATCTGGAAAATCAATTCTTTTAGCTGCAATACTCAGAGAAGTACCAAAGTTGAGGGGCAGTGTGAGTATGAATTATTTACCCCCTTACCTTAACATTGTCAACCATTTAAATTGATGGATTCTCTTTCTTAACGTTTTCAACCCTGCCACTGCAGTTGCAAGTCTATGGAACCGTTGCACATGTTTCTTAGACTGCATGGATTCAAACTGGAACAGTATGAAACAACATATTATTTGGGAATTCCATGGACGAGCAGAAATATCAGAAAGTGATCCTCAACTCTTCACTGGATAAAGACCTCCAGAATCTTCCCTTTGGCGATCTGACTGAAATAGGAGAAAGAGGTGTCAATCTCAGAAATGGTTAGAAGCAACAGATAGCTTGTCCGTGCCTTATATCAAGATTTTGATATTTATCTTTTGGATGATCCGTTCAGTGTTGTTGATGCTCATACTGCTACTAGCCTGTTTAAGGTTAATATGGTGATTTCCTTTTGATATAAGGGTTTTACAGTTAATATGTAGCTAGTACTAATTTGTACGTTGCACCTTTCTACAACAATGCTTTTCATTTTCCTTAGCTTCCTCAGTTCTTATTAATCACGGATTTTGATGTGTAGGAATACATAATGGGAGCACTGTCAAACAAGACAATGATCCTTGTAACACACCAAGTTGATTTTCTCCCGACATTTGATGCTATTATGGTGGTTAGTAAACAATTGTCCTAGTCATGTGGATGTTGTTTGTTTGCTTGTATACAACCTTTCAACGAAGTTTTCTAATAGATGCCACATAAGTATAATTTCTGTAATTTTAACATATCTAATGCTCATAGTTTTGGCAAGTTTTCTTTGAATTTCTACACTAAAGTCTCTCCTTTGCAGTTGATGGTGGATGGAGAGATTCATCAAGCAGGGCAATATCAGGAACTGTTGGTCTCAAGTGAGGCATTTAGGGAGCTTGTGAAGGCACACAGGAATAATTTTGGTTCCAATGAATCAGCAGCGACAATGCTATCCACAAAATATGAACCCATCAATGAAGAGAGAGAAATTCAAAGGAGCATATCACAGAAAGAACGACTGATTTCAAATAGAGCTCCTAAGGGGAATCAGCTAGTTAAAAGGGAAGAGAAGGAAGTTGGAGACACTCTTTTGAAGCCACATATTGACTATTTGAAACAGAATAAAGGTTTCTTATATTTCTTATGTTGGTTTTGGTCATCTTATATTTTTTATTGGGCAGATTTCAGGAAATATTTGGATGGCTACAAAGGTGCAAAGTCCTCACGTCAGTGTATTATGTTTAATAATAGTGTACTCAGTCATTGAGTTCACATATATATTCTTCTTATTCATTCGGTCACTGTTTTGTGTTATTTTGGGGCTTGAGGCATCAAAGTCTTTCTTTTGTGAGCTTCTATCTTCTTTATTCCGAGCACCAATGGCATTCTTTGACGCAACTCCATTGGGAAGGGTTCTAAGCAGAGTAAGTATTTTATTTAATCACCATAGGGTTCTCACTTCACAGAGATATCAAAACTACTAATATTCTTTTAAGTGAACGGATGGAAGCAAAACTATCAGACTTTGGGCTGTCTAGGTTTGGCCCATCAAGCGAAGCAACCCATGTCTCAACAGATGTGAAGGGCACATTCGGCTACCTTGATCATGAGTATTGAACATTTACCATTCAATTTTTCTCTCTATTGTTTCATTCAATTTATCTGGAACTGAAAATCAACTGAGAAAATGGATTCTTCAATATTCATAGGGCCGTTGCTTTGAATAGATATGCCACTACGCACAGTTTGGCAGAGGAAAGTGATGTATATAGCTTTTGAGTTGTAACTTTTGAGATAATATATGGGAGAGAACCTGTATGATGAGCAAAGTAGAGATCCAACCTCTGGAAATGGTGCACTCGCAGGATGAGCGAAGCAACAACGATCCATTGGTCCTTGAAAATTTGGAAAATTCACCTAAACTGGATTCAAGGTCCCTCGGTTATGCGCAAGAAATGCCTTCCTAAGAGGCGTGTAAGCATCCAAAAGAAAACTGAACTGCGTGCCAGAGTCCACCATGGTCTACACGACGCCCATGTTTTCCAGCAAGAAGACAGTTGGCGGGATTGAGAGAAATCGTCGTCCAACCATGATGTCGTAGAGCTTGATAGTGTAGGCCACTCTGTTGAAATAGGGCAAAGGAATGGATTGGGTATACAGGGGCGTGTAATGGAGATATTTAGAAAATGGGGAGTCTCCGAACAGGAGAATGCCTGTGGATTGTAGGTAAAGAACATGGTTCGAAATGCAGTAGGAAATGAATGACAAAGAGCCTTGGCTCAGACCGATGAGACCCGGGGTGTCAGGTACCAATAATGGCAGGCACCCGAAGATGAAATTAGGGATTTTCAAAACAGGGGAGACATGGATTGGACTGAGGTTCACAATATCAGAACCGAGGACCCATCTGCAAAGGTACTAGCATAAGAGTAGCAGTGTTGGTAGAGGCAGTTGCTGCTATAGGCTGTGGGAACTCGAAATTGTTGGTCTCTTTTGTGCAGACGGATGAGCTGCAAGGGATAGGTTGGTAAGTTGGTAAGAGGTGGAGAGAATGGGATTAAAAGTGGAACCAAGAGCCAATAAGAGATCACATTCTAGCCATCACAACTCACTGCCTGTATCAACCACCATTTCTTGTTTCTGATGTGTATCGACCACCATTTCTTGTCTTTGAGGTGGGTTGCCCTCGGCAATGCCCGTTTAACATGGAAATATGCAACTGAACATAGGGAAAGACTTAGAAAAAGAACAATTATGTATATATTCAAAGGTAACGGGAGGACCTTTTGGTAGATGGTAAAGGGTTTAGAACACATTACCTGTACCGAAGGATTAAGTGCCTTCTTCGATGCTGAAGCCCTTGAATTGCAAAATAACCGGAGGCCCTACAAGCAGGACAAGAAACAGAGAATGAGCTAGATTAAAGAAAACAAAAAAATGAACAGACTTAGGGTTAGATGCACCCAACGGAACCATGGGAACATAAATGGGACTATGGTTATAACAGTGCGAATCAAGATTTAGTTGATTTTACAGTTAGTAATATCTAATGGTGGAAAAACATTTAATTGTCTAACAATAGATCTGACGGTCAAGATTATGATAGAAAGGCAGTTGGGGGAGTTGATTTCAGAGGGAAACGCCTTATGGCATAATAAATAATAATCATAATTTAATATAAATATAATAATAATTAATAATTAAATTAACTAATGGTTAGTTCGTTAATAATAAAAAGGCATGTCTTAGAGACATGCCTGTTTGTGAAAGGGTATTTATGTGGCTATATATATAAGACTCCCATTCTTAATTGTACTCATCCTACATCAATTATTTATATAATATGCAATTTACACTTACTATTTTACGATGGATGTATTTGTCTACAAGGTATTTTAAACATTTCCATTGTGTATACGACTTTTGGTCGTTACAGAAACCCTACGATTGTAGCACCCAAGCTTTTCATTTGCTTACAACTGATTATTCCTATTTAAAATATGAAAATAAGTCTAGCTAGTTAATAGATTATATTCAGTAACCAATCACAAACTCTCATTATGGGTCTATTATGTGTTCACATACTAATAAATTATAATCTATAACCAGTTACCAATTTTCATTATGGATATGTTCATCCTAAATCATTTTCATAACACTATGTATTTTTTGGAGGCGAAGATGAAACCAATGAGATTGTACCCTCCTCTTTTTCCTACATTTCTCTGAAAGTTGTCTTTATTTACACTGTAGATCCTGCAATCCTGTAAATTGAATGATGATTTCAAATAAGAATTTTTGTTCACTTTTCTAGTTGATGGTATTTGTGGGAGAAGGACTAATGCACTTTAAAGTATTATTGAAACCCATTATTTTCTAAAACTTATGGTAACCTGTCTAAACACCCTCTCAATTTGGATTTGACCTAACCTCCATAGATTGTCTTCCTAACATGTATTTTTTATTAAAACTATATGTAGGAGATCGGGAGAGGAGGGAAAAGGTAGGTAGAAGGCACCTAGAACTAGAGAACTCATAGAGTTTGCCTCTATTGGAGAAGACGATCACGACCACTTCCACATCTCACAATATTGACAGCTCTAGCACCTTCTTCATCAATTAGTTCCGCCTATTTGGAAATGTTACTTTCCGATTGATTTTGTTTTCGATCTCCTCACCTTGACTTAATGTCATCCCATATTCAACAGGCGCTTCAGACTACAATTACTTTCCCGTTCTATTTTTGAACTAGCTTTCCCTCTCTTTATCAAAGAAACACAATCACGTGTTGGCCCCCTCTGTAGATTTATCCATCAGCAGCTATCATAATGGAAATCTCGTAGTTTCATTGATTGAAATGCCAGATCTGCCTGCCAGCGGACCTTTGGATGGAGTCTCGTTCAACAGGCCCACTGACCGTAGCATTGGCAATATTCCCTCCGGTTTTACTCTCTGTCACTTGATAGCATCCCCTTGAGCTCGGTATCCTTCAGCTCACCCTTCGTTGACCTTGCTTGATACAACCCTTTCTTTGCACTTATCTTCCAAACCTGTTTCTTCCCCTTCACCGCATTTTGATGCTAGTTCATCAGCTTCCCCTCCCTCTCCCGATCTAAACCCATCTTCCCCTTCCTATGTCATCCCTCCCCTTCTCTACTCCCCTATCATCAACCCTTGCCTCTCCAGCTTTGCTCCTTATTCCAATACGAATAAGGCATCATTCTCCTCCACCGTCAGTTTGAATCTCGATAAAAACCTTTCTTTTAGATTTGATAATATTAAAAATAATAACATTATTAGTAATAATAATACTAATATATAGATATATATATATATATATATATATATATAATATATATATATATATATATATATATATATATATATATATATATATATATATATATATATATATATATATATAATATATAATATATATATATATCTAATAATCCTAAAAATAATAATAAACATTATAACAATATTAAATACAATACTAATAATAAAAATATAATAAATATTAAACCAATTCAATTAAATACAGAAATGGGAATAGGAACAACTTGATTTCTTCTTCCTCCCACAATAATAACAAAGATTCCACTTATACACTGAATAATAATAATAGATTTACGCTAGATTTAGGAATGTCATTAATTTTTCCAGCAAAAATTCTGGTACTTCTGTCTTTAGTCTCCTTAATAAAGGTCTCAATTTTTCCCTTGCCCCTAATAAGATTCCTACTGATGACATTATCTGTAGCATTGAGTATGGTATTAAGGACCTTCCAAATAACGTCAAGGAGACTATTATGCAAAATTGTGTCATTGTTCTTAGAAAGGCTAAGCCTCCTAAGAAAAACTTGAGCAAGGTTGAGTTTCTTGCCCTTAAATCCCTAAGGGACAACCCCAACATTATTGTCCTTAGAGCGGGAAAAGGTGGAGTTGTTGTCATTCTTGAGAAGTCTGACTATGTCCACAAAATGGTATACCATATATCTAGTAGTGGGAGTTACATCAAGCTTAAAAGGAATCCCATTAAGTCCATTTCTAAAGAGGTAGCATCTGCTATTAAAGCAAACCCGTCTCTTAATCCTCTTTCCCGAAAGCTCATTGAGAGCAATCCCCTCACCCCTAGAATCTATGGCCTACCAAAGATTCATAAATTGGGGGCCCCTTTAAGACCTATTGTTAACACAAAATGCAGACCTACCTACCTTCTTGCAAAATTCCTATCCCAAAAGCTTAAACCTCTTGTTGGTCGCACTGATTATTTTGTTAAAGACTCTGCCTCCTTTGTTCAAGAGTGGAGAGATGTCAGATTGGAACCTGGAGATATGCTGGTCAGTTTTGATGTCGTATCCTTATACACCAAAATCCCCATCCAAGAAGCCATTGATATAATAAATCGCATCTCCGATAAAGACACTGCCAAGTTAGTTGGTCTTTGTCTCACCTTGACTTTCTTTAGTTTCCAAGGTGAATTATATGAGCAAACTTGTAGTGTTGCGATGGGATCCCCTCTTTCCCCCATTGTCGCTAACTTGTTTATGGAAGATTTTGAGACCAAGGCCTTAGCCACTGCTCAATTTCACCCTAAAAAAATAGAAAAGGTTTGTTGATGATACATGTGCCATCTGGCCTCATGGTCATGAGAAACTAGATTTGTTTCTTAACCACCTTAATTCTCAATCAGACTCCATCAAGTTCACGATGGAAGTTGAGGAGAATGGTTTCATTCCCTTTCTCAACATTCTCCTTTCTAGGAGAGATGATGGTTCTATATGTCGCCAAGTCTTTAGAAAAAAGACACACTGAATAATATCTTCATGCCAATTCTCATCATTTCCTGGCTCATAAATTCAGGGTTCCCAGCACTCTTGCCACCCATGCAATAAGAATCTCTGATGATAGCCACCTTGAACAGGAGAAATCTCATCTTCTTGAAGTTTTTAAAAATAATGGGTATCCCAGACCTCAAAGCCTCAAGGCCTTTCATAGAGCCATCAAAACGCCTAGAGTTAAACCCGCTCGTGTTGATCCTATCTCTAAGGTTCATCTCTCGTATATCCAAGGAACCACAGACAGGATTTCTTGTATTCTTAATAATATTAATGTCTCTTCTTCATTCAAACCTCTCAATACAATTAAAATTCTCTTAAATTTGATAAGGACCCTATTGATCTTAAGGACACAAAAGGGGTCTACCTTGTTCCCTGCTCCTGTGATATCCCCTACATTGGAGAAACAGGTAGGTCTGTTAAACAGAGGATTAATGAACATGTCGCTAACATTAGACATAATCGTTCCCGTACATCAACCCTTGTTGAGCATGCAGAGAAATTGAAACACCACGTCGACATTGAAGAATCTAAAGTACAATTAAAATTCTCTTAAATTTGATAAGGACCCTATTGATCTTAAGGACACAAAAGGGGTCTACCTTGTTCCCTGCTCCTGTGATATCCCCTACATTGGAGAAACAGGTAGGTCTGTTAAACAGAGGATTAATGAACATGTCGCTAACATTAGACATAATCGTTCCCGTACATCAACCCTTGTTGAGCATGCAGAGAAATTGAAACACCACGTCGACATTGAAGAATCTAAAGTCATTGCTAGGGTTGATCATTTATAGCACAGTAAACTTAGGGAAGTGATTGAAATTGAAATGCATGCCAGTAACCTTAATAGGGATGATGGGTGGAAATTAAGTAAAAGTTGAATTCTAGCTCTTTCCTCATGACTCTTCCTCCTTTTTTCTCCTTTCTTCCTCTGTTTCCTCCTTATTTTCTTCTATCTTCTTCTAGTTTTATCCCCTATTATCCTTATTTTCTTTAACTTCATATGTCTAATATGATTAATATATTATATATATTTTTAGCATCATTTTTTTTACAACTAAATTACATTTTGCGCTTAATAATACAACTTAACTATTAACATTTTTATAGTAAACCTTTAAAGTTATCATCGCTTTCCTCCTACACTACTATCCTCCTATTTAAGGGAAACAAGCTATCCTCTAATAAATAATAATCATATTAAATGG
>APFE030823220.1:456728-474384 GCA_000404065.3 Pinus taeda | reverse complement strand
TATATAATAATAAGTCAAATAATATTATATAAATTAACTATTTTTTATAATATTACCATATAAATTGATATCATTAAATTGTTATTTTATAATATTGAAATTAAATAATTAAATAACAACTAATTTCTAACTAAATATTAAATAATTAAACAAATAACCCCTTACCACTTTTTCTTAAATAATATTTTACCTAGGCCAAGTTCATATATAATATAATTCTCTCCAGCTGCGATAATACTCTACAACTCTTTATTTTCAATGGCCACAAATAGTTTTTCAAATTTAGCAAATTGTTATTGGTTTCTAAGGAAAATAAACATTTATTTAATTCACAAATAACGGTTAGAGAAATACAAACATCCTTTTATATTACTCATATGGAAAAACAACTATATCGTAAGTTTTCATCATTACACATGATTTTTCAAACTCAACCTAGGTAATTGATTTCTAACCAAAAAAAATATCTTTTAATTTCCAAATAATGGTTAGGAAAATATAAATACTTTTTGGATTTAATCTATTTATTACAAATTGATATGTAAAAGCCATAAATTTAATTAATTATATCTGATGAGTAGATTAAAATTATTTTATATTAAATTAAACTAGTTATATTTCATGAACCAATTAAATTTATTTATATTAGTTATTGAATTTAGAATTTATTATAACTCATTTATATAATAAATAATAAATATAAATTATTTTATATTAATGTTTTTAAATATGTATAAATGATTTTAATTCTGATTTTTAGAGTTTTGGTGTTTGGAATTGATTTGCAAGTAGTCTTACTCATGTTGTTGTAAGCTACTTTTTGCATTAGAAATTTCGGATAGTTATAGTTGATTTGCGTTACTTATTTTCTCTCACCCATCATTAGAGAAACTAGATCACAGACAAAATATGAGAGAGTCTAAGACAACATGATTGAACCATAGATTACAACCTGAGACCTAAAAGTTTACTATGTATTTGTTGCCCCAACATGGGAGAAACCAACAACAAAAATGAACAGGAGCGACTTTGAAATTCCATAGTCTAAGGCAACATGATTGAACCATAGATTACAATCTGAGACCTAAAAGTTTACTATGTATTTATTGCCCTAACATGGGGGAAACCAACAACAAAAATCAACAGGAGTGACTTTGAAATTCCACAGTGTTTGAGATAGCAAGCTAATAAAACTAAACTTAAACACAGAGATAGGGTGCAAATAATTTTGTTAAATAAACATAGAAATCTAGGAATTAAAAGACATGATAGGTAAGAAATCCGAGCCTCGTGAGGACAAAGAGGTGTTTAGATTGATGGATTACTCCTCAACTTTGCGTGGAAGATGAATTAGAGAGCTAGGATGTGAGACCATCTCTAACTTGGCTAACCTTCTTTCCACATCCAACATGAGGGCATTGAGCTTATCCAAACAATGCATGAGGTTTACCTAGGTTTGCCATCTATCCACTAGAATCTTTCCCAACAACGACTTAACATGCTAATAAAGGTCCACTGTGCAAAGATAATGGTTTCGTCTTTTGCATGAGTTGCTTGTATGAAGAACCCAAGGAGTGATACCTACCATGACATTTGAGTCCAAAACTGCCTACCTTTCTTGCCAAATTTCCTCCTCAACCAACCAAATTTCCTCTTGCATATCAAGAGGGGTATTGTCACGCCCCCAAGCCTACGGTAGTCTTCTAACCGTGCTAGGCGAGGTGCGCCACTACCAACCGTTTTCTTTTCATCAATACTTATGATTGTAAACTACGCCTTAAAATTCCATACTTAGTTTTATTTTCGTTACCAAGTATTATTAATGTGCCTTTATACCAATGAACACCCATACACATTCATTATCAACAGCATTATACAAGAGAAATGCACAACAGTATAAAGGGAGGGGCAACTCCCTGCAATATGAGTATGCCCGATATCAATATATTATACAATCTTCACTTTTACAAGGTATAAGCTAAGTCCTTGGGAAACCCCAAATTTATACTTAGCCAAATTTCACAGCTTCGGCAAACTCGATTGCCCAACTCGTCGGCACCTCCGCACGGTCGCCACACGACTCACCAACCCATCATTCGCCTTGTCGCATGTCTTCCCTAGTTTGTACTTCGTTAAGTCCACAGACGCCCAAACCGTGTACACCTGCCCACACGCAGTCCCACTTGTCAACCCTTGGCAACCGCCCAAATCATGTGAAACATCACGTAGTACCGCCTGCCTAACTCTACGACCTCTGGTTCCAACCTTTGTCTCCACCGTTTTGTCGTGCACGATGTGCCCACACCTCGCTGCCCATCCGTATGCTCTCACCATGTCGACCAACTCTTCGTTCGGTGAACGCCCTACTTGGGCCGCCCGTCGTGCACGTCTGCACGAACGCCCTCACCCAGCTGCCTGTCATGCACGTCTACCCGAACGCCCTCACAGTCACCCGCACGCCCAACTCGTTCACCCGCCATGCAGCCCTGCACGGATGCCCTCACCCACCCGTCATGCACGCCTGCACGGACGCCCTCACTCGGGTTGCCCGTCGTGTAGCCCTGAACGGGCGCCCACCCGGGTCGCCCGTCGTGCAGCCCTGCACGGCGACTTCGCCCAACCTGCACTTCCGCTCCACCTTCGGCCTGCGTCCAAGTGATGCGTTGAGAGATGATCCAAGATGGATGATGGTTGGAATGAGCTCCACACTCACCCAATATATACCAAGTGTAGGGTGTGGTCCTGGCTGCCCATCCGACTCGCCCAAAGCCCCTACATCATCGCAAAGTCATGTCGGCTTCCTCATAAACATAGGTCGGCCTCCACAATGTTAAACCCATGCTCCACGCCATATAAGTAGCTCGCCCACCCCTTTTATCATGCGCATAATAATATCGCACGCTCATGAGAGAGCTCGCACTTCAACCATAGAACGCAGGTCGTTACATCCTCCTCCACCTGAAATCGTTGTCATCCCCGACAACATACTATCCTGGCAACCATCTGTCACCAAGATCACCATACCAAGGCATACACCTATCGGTATGTCATACTTCAGAGATCATCTTAATCCATGACCATCGATCACCCTGTCACAATCCCCACATGCTGCTCTCCATTGTGGAAGGATGGCCCCTCCATCTCAAGCTACATGCCCACTGCAACATCTCGTGTCAATCTCATCATGTGTCTTCCTCATGTGAACAGCTGCCATGATACTCCAACAAATGCTAACACATCTTTGCACACTACTGGACCCCATGTTCAAACTAGTCGGATGGCCAGTCCAACTATCACACTTAAACCATGAGAATATACATCCTCATGCCACCATCAGTCGTTTCTCAGAATACCCTGTCACATCATCAACTCGATCAAGAATCTATCTCCATATAAGTAAGCCATGCTCAGGTCCATGAAGTAGTCCTCATCTCATCTGCAACATGTTGTCCATGATGTTTGGTGTCAATGTGCTGCATGAAATCAGCCACATCTATCCCAACATCATCCATATGTGTGCCTCTTCAATATGAAGAGACCAACTCATCAATCTCCAACTCTCAGTGTGCCACATCCAGGTCCATGAAGCAACCTCCATCATATCTGCAATGTGTCATCCCTCAAGCCTGCCATAGAAACAAGCATACACCTGTCTCATCTATCCATGTGCTACCCATGATCGTAGATCAATCAGCTCCCATGTGTCAAAGGTGGTTGAGTCTCGGCTCAACCCATGCCCAAGTATTGCCACCAAGGCATCATCATCATTGTAACTCCATCACTCCAAAGTGTCTCATATCGATCCCCCACATCAAGTCACTCTTTCAAGCCATTCCCATACATGTACTTGAAAGTATGCACCCCATCGTGCATCAAAGTCTCTGACCTCAACTCGTCAATGCATCAGATCCTCTAAGTCCACCATATATGAAGTCCCCCTGGAAGTCACAACAATATCATGTCATCATGAGCTCCATAAGCCATCCCCAACCCACATCCGGCAAGCATACAAGTCTCGTCCCAAAGGTCTCTGCAAGATGCCTCAGCTCTCCATGTAGTAGGAATGCTCCATAGTCTGCTCACAACTCCATCCAAGTCCATGGCCTTGTTGTACATAAGTGCACAAGCTCTCCATCGGCTCATAAGTAATAAGTCTCCATGTCACATCAGCAAATCCATCTGCACAACACCCCTGCCTCGGCATTCCTCATTGGATGCTCATAAGTGACATCTCTACAAGTGCTCTTGCACAATGTCCCTGCATAAGACTACCATGCTCCATGTCTCCAACTCGATGTCCATGACTAAGTTGCCATGTAGTCCAACCAAGTAGACCCGTTACAAAATCGTTCATCCTCACCCAAGTCTGCAATCTTCAGTCTAGTGAACTCGGTCACCCAACCATATAATCATCACATGAGTCTCTCCATCATAGCTCCCCCACTAAAGGTTCCACCAAGACTTGCTCTTGGTCTCGGCCACGAGAAGTCCACCCAAGCAACTCAAGTGTGTGCCCTCCAATCTGTCCATGAGTCATGCCGGGCACTTAGCCATGTGGCTAAAGCATGACCCATTCCTCTGCAACGATCATCATGTTCCAACCTTGTCACGGGCCTTTGTACCTTCTACCATAAGGTCACAAACAACCCCAACAATTCTTGCAACAGTCAACAATCCTTGCTTCTCCATACAAGGTTTCATCATAAACATCCATGGTAAGATGCTCCCCAGCATTGGCAAACTGGTTTTGCCCTTCCCTGCATACGGTCCATCTACCAAATGCTCAAGTGAAACACAAGTATCACTAGTACTTACATCATCATCATGAGGTTCCTCCATGAGAGTACCCTCATCCATACATGTCTGCAAACTGCACGATCTTGGTCCAACTTGATTGATCTCAAGCTCATCCTCCATCATGGTCATGTCTGCAACATCTTCCACTATCACGACTTCCTCTTCCTTGTCAGCACAATCTGCAACTTCCTCTTGCTCCATTGTCCATCCAAGTTGAAGAAGCTCGTCTTCAACATTCTTTTCCAAGATTGCAAGCTTCTCTCGAATCCGGGGATTCTCCTCTTTCATCCGCTTCAACCTGTATAAGGTAAGCAAGAGCTTCCCTTCGCATTCTTCCAAACCTGCCATCTTGTCGTTTAGCTTGGCCCAAGCACTAGTGCTTCACCCCTGCTAAACCTGTTTCACCATTCCCCAGCTTCACCAAGTTCCCTGCAACCATGAACCGACCCTTGTTCCACTTGTGCGAAACTAGCTTCCTTCACCTGCAAGTACCTGCTTCCACTCTCATTTTGCCACGAGCAACCTGCTCTAACCAGCTCCAACCGAGCTCTGATATCAACTCACGATAGTGTATTTGGATCAGCACTTCTTCATCAACCCGGATATCAGCTCTGCTACCAACTCATGATAGTGTAGTGGGATCAACACTTCTTCATCAACCCAGTCATCAGCAAGCTCTGATACCAACTGTCACACCCCCAAGCCTATGGTAGTCTTCCAACCGTGCTAGGCAAGGTGCGGCACTACCAACCATTTTCTTTTCACCAATACTTACGATTGTAGACTACGCCTTAACATTCCATACTTAGTTTTATTTTCGTTACGAAGTATTATTAATGTGCCTTTATACCAATGAACACCCATACATATTCATTATCAATAGCATTATACAAGAGAAATGCACAATAGTATAAAGGGAGGGGCAACTCCCTGCAATATGAGCATGCCCGATATCAATATATTATACAATCTTCACCTTTACAAGGTATAGGCTAAGTCCTTGGGAAATCCTAAATTTATACTTAGCCAAATTTCACAACTTCGGCAAACTCGGTTTCCCAGCTCATCAGCACCTCCGCACGGTCGCCGCACGACTCACCAACCCATTGTTTGCCTTGTCACACGTCTTCCCCAGTTCGTACTTTGTTTGATCCACAGACGCCCAAACTGTGTACACCTGCCCACATGCAGTCCCACTTGCCAACCCTTGGCAACTACCCAAATCGTGTGAAACAGTACGTAGTATTGCCTGCCCAACTCTACGACCTCCGGTTCCAACCTTCGTCTCCATCGTTCCGTTGTGCACATCGCGCCCACACCCGGCCGCCCGTCCGCACGCTCTCACCGTGTCGACCAACTCTTCGTTCGGCGGACGCCCTACTTGGGCCGCCCGTCGTGCACGTCTGCACGGATGCCCTCACCCAGCCGCCCGTCGTGCACGTTTACCCGGACGCCCTCACGATCACTCGCACGCCCAACTCGTTCACCCGTCGTGCAGCCTTGCACAGGCGCCCTCAACCAGTCACCCGATGTGCATGCCTGCACGGATGCCTTCACCCGGGTCGCCCGTTGTGTAGCCCTGCACGGTGACTTCGCCCAACCTGCACTTCTGCTCCGCCTTCGGCCTATGTCCAAGTGATGCGTTGAGAGATGATCCAAGATGGATGATGGTTGGAATGAGCTCCACGCTCACCCAATATATACCAAGTGTAGGGCGTGGTCCTCTCGCCCAAAGCCCCTACACCATCGCAAAGTCATTTCGGCTTCCTCATAAACATAGGTCGGCCTCCACAATGTTAAACCCATGCTCCACGCCATATAAGTAGCTCGCCCACCCCTTCTATCGTGCGCATAATACTATCGCACGCTCATGAGAGAGCTTGCACTTCAACCGTAGAACGCAGGTCGTTACAGGTATGCTCTTGAAAGCTACAAGCTAAAGACTTTGCCAAAAATCATGACCCATCACTCCTCTTCCCCCTCCTCCTCTACAATAATGTGCACGTTAGTGCATCATTGTTATCGGAGGAAGTAAGACATAGCTAAGGCCTAGTTGGAGTTGAGCTAGGAGCTACAAGAGTTAATGATGAAAAAAATTAAACAATAAATTGTGCCAAGAGGGCTAAACCATCGAAGGGCTTTGGGCAAGTTCCTCATTGTCAGAAAAAGCCACCAGAGATGAAGGGAAAGCCAAAGGAGTCGGAAAGTACCCCCACACTCGAGCCACTACACAATGATCAAAGGTCATGGCCAATGGAGGGAGTAGCTAGGGAAGGTGATGGAGAAACAAGAGGAAGGCGAGCAGGTTGATAAGAAGGAGAAACATGGTTGAGCCTTCAATCCACGCGAAAGAGCCTAATGTAATGATGTAACTAAGAGCCTCTGCCACCCTCCTTGGGAGGCGAAGGCTCATTATGATATTGTGATATTGTGGCACGTGAAGGAGTGGGGTGGTGAAGGGCCTTGTCTTATCTATCCTTAGCTCTCATCAAAATTACAATAATACTTCCATCAAGACACAACTCATTTATATAATACAAAATAAAGATAAACTCATTTTATGTTAATATATATAGATAGCTTCAACAAACCCTAAAATTTTTAAAAACATCATAACTTTAATAATCATTAAAAAACATCATAATTTTAGTAATTGAAATGAAAATATCTTATTAATTTAAAGGAAGACCAAGAAACAATAAAGAAAATAAAAGCAATAAAATTAACGGATCATAGCGAGATGAATGATTACCCAATTTTCATAAGATGAAGCACATGTATAGTTCTCCCTATCTTGAAAGATCCAAAATGTAAAAGAAATGCAAATATCATTGGCTATTTGGAAATGTACAATGAATTTGTTTGTAAATTTATGATGGCTTTTTTATTTTGTGAATAGATACATTTTTAATATATGGACTCATTTATGAACAATTTTGTAGACACCTCTAAACTAAATATAGAATTGAAAATAAGTATCATATTATCCGAGGAAAAATCAAAATTTTAATATCTTCATAGAGAAACTTTGCACTATAAACATGGGCTTTTTATAGGCAAATATATGATAAAACGTCATCAAAATAATCGAACACACTTCACGCAATTTCATGGAACTAATTTTGATTTTAGTGTATCTATAATTGTCAAAATCAACTTAGGAGAGGGATACGTGTTATATAATTGTATATAGGATAATGCAGTTGTCTATAATGCGATTTTTTGAAAGTTTTTCGGGTGGGTTTTTCTGGTCAAAATCTGGCAGCAATTTATTGGAATCACAAGTTTGATAGCTAGTTTTTGCACAATCAAAGCGTCCCAGGTTTTTCAGGTGCTGAATCCAAATATGCAGTTAAAAAACCATTTTAACTGCAACAAATCAAGATTTAACCTCAATTTCTTCCGCCTGACTCCGTCAACGGAATCTCCAAAAAGTCGCATTATAGACAACTCCCAAAGTAATCATGATCTTTTAATTAGGTTTTTCATCTAAGTAGTCATCTAACGAGGTGGAATAATTGCTCAGATGGTCAAAAGTAGCTGGAATCTGGGCAAAAAAAATTTCAAAAAATCTTGTAGAGGTAGTGCTTGAATCTTGTTTTTGATGGTGGAAATGGATTCAGCACCATCAAAAACCTTTAGGACACTTAAAATTTTGAAGTTTATAAAAATCCTTGCCAGATTTTCTCTAAATATGACCGGAATTTCCATAACTTTCCGAACAACTCCTCCACCTCTTTAAACTACGCACTTACATTTTGTATTTTAAAATTTGAAATAATGATTGTGTATTAATCAAAATGCTTTTAACTATTCACAATAATTGAAATCCCATCTTCTAACGCGTAATATTGACATTTACTTGACGTTTTGGGCACGTTGTCGGTAAGGATACTCGCAGAAATTATTGCCTTAATTGGTTGTTGTGGAAAGTGATTCCGTTGGATTTTCATACTTTAATTTTCATTTAGATTGTTATAAACTTTCTAACTTGCAAAGAATATTATTTTTAGTGGTGGAATAAATAAATATGTATGGGATGTTTTGCGGATGAAAAGTTATATGAGTATAGATTTATTTTAAGTAGATCAAATTTTTTTAGATGTAAATTTATTTTAGAGTGTTAAAAAGCAACCTGTATTTATATAAGTTGATATTCACATAAATAAATTAATATATATTTTTTAAATAATTTATTTAAATAGTGTGTTAAAATATTTTTGAAAAGTATAAGATTTAAACATTTTATTCACATTTTTTTTACTTTTAATTAATACTTTACATGAAATTATATTAGGTCATATGGACAATTAATTAAAAATGCATAGTGTATTTTTTTTTAATTTATTATAGCCAACATTGCTTTTTTATTTAGAGAATATTTTAATTTTATTACAAGTGTCAACTCCAAATGGAGAACAAACATACTTTTTCAGGGAGAACAGACATACTTACACATCACTTTCATACTTGGTTGTAGAATGAGCCTCTAGGCTCAATGATGTAAGCGAGATAATTAAGCATGAATCCAATTAAAATGTGTAAACTTAATATTTTGACCAATTTATTATTGTTGTGATTTTGAAAATAAAATATTTAAAAAGAAATATTGTACACATTTTGTAGTAATCAATTTGAAAAAACTCTGTCATTAGAAAACTCTAAATTAAGAACGGACATACCTTCATGCTATCACCTTCATACTAGGTTGTAGAATGAGCTTATCAGCTTAATGATGTAAACGAGATAATTAAGCATGAATCCAATTATAATTTATAAACTTAATATTTTGACAATTTATTGTTGTTGTGATTTCAAAAATAAAATATTAAAAAAAAATATTATACACATTTTGTAGTAATCAATTTGGAAAAATTCTTATCATTCCAATATTTATCATTGGATTGATGGCTGATAGTGTTGATACAAACTCGGTGGCAATTCAAAGAACTCATAAGGAAACAACATGTCAATGTAGATATTTTTTACATATGGCAATTGTGAAGATGTTTAGATGATAATGTTAGGTATCATGAATTTAATAGTTGATGTATATTTCAGTGGAATTTGTATTTCGATTTTTGGTGAACAAGTAAATATTTTAGAATCTAAATTTTTAACTCAAAAGTATGGTGATTTCATGATTATTAATATAGATTCATCTTAAGTACAAATCTAGCATGAGTCTAGAGGGATCAAATTTTTTTAGGTGCAAAATTGAAAAAATAATTGCATCTCTCTAATCCCTTGGTAGATCCCAATGAATTTATAGTGGTTCCCTCTCTCTCTATATATTTTTACACACTTGAAAAGCCTATTATAACTCACTTGTCAAACCGATGGTAAGGACAACCATCTTCTTTTGATATATGTTAATGCAGGATAAATCATTACCATTATTCAAGGAAAACCAAGTCACCTAGAATTACCAACTAGTGGAAATCATTACCATTATTCAAGGAAAACCAAGTCACCTAGAATTACCAACTAGTGGTTCGTAAGCGGGTAGACTTTCACTCTTGCCACATGCCTCTGGGTCTTGGATTGTTAACATATTTCCTTTGTATGAGAAAGTTGAGCTCTTAGCCAAGAATAAACAATTTTAGGGCAATACTCCGAGGGTAGGCTTTCACTCTTGTGAGATGCCTTTGGGTCTTGGGCCATTAACCTATTTCCTTAAGTATGAGGAATTAGAATATGAGCTCTTAGCCAAGAAGAAACAGTTTTAAGGCAATACTCCAATTCGCTCCCTCTCTATATATATTTCAGTGTTTAAATTGTATTTTTGAATGCTATATAGAGAACATAATTTAAAATTGTAAGTCCAAAAATTCTTTCTTGGATTTCAAGAAAATTGATGCCAAAAAGAATCTGAAAAGGGAAAATAGTGAGACTACTTCAAACATTTTAACCATAAAAACTTTTTCTTTTTTCTTTTTTAATTTCTTTATATGATAATATACATATATTTTTTAAAACAATATATAATATATACAAAGTTGACTTTAAAATATTTTACATAACATGTGCATTGAGTCAATAATATATTTTTATGGTATATATCAATCAAAACTTAATTCTTGCATATTTAAAATATTTGGTTGATAACCCATATTATTTATTATTATTATTATTATGAATATTTTATCTTGCTATATTAAATATTTGGTTGATAACCCATATTATTAATTATTATTATTATTATGAATATTTTATCTTGCATATTAAAATATTTTGGTTGATAACCCATATAATTTATTATTATTATTTATGAAATATTTTAAATGTATTGTGTTAATTTTATATTAAGAATTGAATGAATTAGACATCTCTTTCTATTATTCTTATTAGGAAGTAGTTGATAATTTTTATTTTTATTTTATAAGTTTTAATTGCCTTTTTTCTTGATATTAAATATTTTATTACATTAAAAAAAATTTCTTTTTATATATAGATATATATGAATTTTATAGATCTTGGAATAGTTTATTTAAATCATGTGTTGAAATATTTTTAAAAAGTATAAGGTTTAGACATTTTATTCACACTTTTTTTTACTTCTAATTATATGGAATTATATTATGTCATGTAGATACCTAAATATTTTATTGATGAGTAAATGTGAGTGAAATATTTTTATCATATTGGGTTTTAATATCAACAACAAATTGAGTTACTATAGTGAGGTTGGGATTATTGGTGCTTTGTAATGCCAAGTAACTAAATACATAGTCATTTTTTGTTTTTATTAAAGTCTAAATTGCTTTTCTATTTAGACAATATTTTATTTTAATTTTAAGAGAGGCACTTGTCAACTGCACATTGAACGCTTATAAAATCACACATGACCCTCATACTAAAATATAAAATACACTTCTTAATAAATAATAATAAAATAAAAATTTGCAATTTTTTATATTATTAACTTGATTAGGTTTTATATTATTAGCTTAATTAAATAAATCAAAATAAATAAATATTACTATTTTTATGATGCAACAAATAAAGCCTTTTCTATATTTTGCAACTTAATATGGATTGCAACATTTTTCGATACTCACAACATACGTATTACTAAATAGTGGTTATTTTGTTTACAAGACCCTCGTCATAGAAGATGCCCATATCTACCCATCTCAATATATTGGTTTTTAAGTGGCAAGTTGGTTTTTTCATTTGTAAATTAATCATTTATATGACATACTTCATTAGAAACTCAATTGCATTTGATGGTAATCATAACTAACTTTTTTCCACTAATTCTATTAATGGATTAACTCGCATATTGTAATGAATTGGTGTTTTTAGATAATAATGAATCATCACGTACATAATTATCAAGAGAAGAGATTGAAATTGTGGAAAAATAATAATTAATTTAATAATTATAAATTAAATAGTTGGTAAATCTACTAAATTTTTTTTCATAATATATTTTAGATTAAATAAATCATATTAATTATAACATTATTATTATTTATTATTATTATCTAATTAAAGAGCATATATTATATATATATATACTATTAAAAAAGACATGTAACAAGATTATTATGGAGTCTTTACTTTATTACTATGTAGAATTTTAATTTATAAATAGACTTTGTTACAATAATATAAGTCAATACTATGTTTTATTAATACTACATGTTTTAAAAAATCTTAACTCTGGTTTATTAGACACATGTTTATATGATATTGTTTTTAATTCATCATTTAATTAAAAGGGAAAAAAAGGCAGTTGCTTTTGAGTTAAATCTCAACCCTTGATTTACGATCATTACTAAAAATATTCTATGGAGGTTAAGTCTCTACAATCCACCTAATAATTATTAATAATTAAATTAAAATTATTAAAACTTTATTTCAAAATAAACATATCTGCCTAATAACAATTAAAGTATTTGCCCATTACTACATCAATGTACAACAATAAAATAATAATACAATATACACATAAAAAACTAAACCTAAAAATCAAAACATTATCATAAACTTAAAAAAACATCTAAATCCTTCGAGCAATGAGAATATTGAGTGAAGTTAGAATCACTATATAGATCATTAAGCTTATTATTGCATCAATTTTATAATGAGTTTCAAATTTAGAATTGAAACCAAAAAAACATTACAAAACCATTCACATATCCGTCATGATTTTAAAGAATTTATTTTATGAATTAAAAACATAAAAATTTGATTGGTGCTTTTAAACCGATAACGTCAATATTCATGAAGTAAAATCAATTACAAGAACCTTCACAAATCTCTTCTATAGGCTCCAACTTGCTCTTTTTCATGGTACTACCTGAAAGGAGACAACAATCCACTAATATATAACAATTTTAATATGTTGGGTTACCCGATCTTTACTTCTTAATTATTCTTTCCTTTGGCTTTGCTCTCTTTGTAGTTGCTTATATAATACTTTTCCTCCTCAATTATGCTTCACATCTACTCCACTTCCTCTTTCTCTCTTTGCGAGATAGTTCATAATATAGTTCTCATAAAAATTCGAATTCACTAGCAACACTATCATTCAAAACACATCTTTTTATATACATAGTTTGTCAAATGTTTGTATTCCAATGCAAGAATTTTAAGTGAAGGGTTGCTTCTTTGTATTCCAAGGCCCTTTGTGGTATATCCCTTCATTTTCAGATTTGAAGATCAATTCAAGACAAATGGACCTTTTAATATTTGAAAAATTGGAATAATACAAGGCAACGATAATGATTGCACTATATGGCTTGGATATAGTGCCTTATCGGAATTGTAGACTCGACATATAACATTCTGAAAGATGATGATGACACTCATATTCAAGGGAAATATAAAGCTATTTACTTCCCATGTATTCACTTTTCTTGTGAACCAAACAACATCATAAACCTTGCTCATGAAAAATTGTTGGCCTAAGTTTAAAACAATTGTCAAGTGCATTGTTGATCTGAGTTTAAACATTGTTGATATGATTTTTCTTATAAAGCATTGCTCCTTATGCTATCAAGTCACTTCTTTTGACAACAATTCCAACACTACTAATGTTCTCCCCCTTTGGAATTGACGACAACAATGTGGTCCTCCCCCTTTTGTCCTAAGAATCATTCCTCCTTATTTCTCCTTACCTCCTCAAGAATCACTTCTCCTTATTTATCCTAACCTCCCCCTTTGACATCAATAGAAAGGGGTTCGATTTACAATGAAAATCAACGAGGAGATATCCCTACAGTGATTGCACAAACTTCAATATATGATGTTTCTATAGTAATTCATGGTAACAATCCTTTAGCGTTGGTGTTATTGGACGAGAAAAAAAAATGAAATATTCACTCAAGTTCTTATGTACTGTCAAAGAAAAAAATTCACCATGCCAAGTTCATCATCAAATTTACGACAAACCACAATATGTCAAAATACAAATTGGTGGTTCAAATTTTAGATGTGACTAATAAAAGAGATTTGTCCTTGTCTTGGCAATGCAAAGTTGTGTCCTTTTATTGATCATTTTGCGAGAAAGAATGGCTTGGCCAACAACCATTGATGCACCAAGAATGTGTTTATCAATTATTTCTAAGCTCCTGAACTCGATATGCCTTGAGGATTGTTCGCTGATTGTGAAATGAAGGACCATACACCTAGGCATTCTCCTATTGATCCAATCACTTGAGGAATTCATGTGTCGTCATGCCTTCTAACGTGAAACAACAACACTTGATATCTTGTAGCCTTCAATTTCCAATTTCATTGCTTTCCTAATATGATTTACAGCTACAACCAAGTTACTGAACTCCAAGGAAAATTTTAGGGGTTGATATTCATAGGTGGGCCAATTTTCCAATGTTTTTCCAAATAAAGATTCACCAATCTCCATTTTTTCTAAAAATGATTCGCCAAAATTTTATAGTATAAAATTATCAAAAATCCCAAAACTTTTATAGATACTATATAAGATTATTAGGAATTTCAATTTTTTATAACAATATCACATAACATTTTATGATTTGCATATTAAGTACTAGCAAGGTTCGCCGAGGTTTCTAAACTTCTAGATAAATTTCCATGCTTAAAATGTTTCCTACGTGAACGCTACAACAGATCTATTGTAGCGGCTATAACCACCCTCCAAAATTTTGGCTCACATGCGAATTTCAGAGCCTACCTTAGATCCTGTGATCAATCATCCTTGGTCACTTGTTGGTAAGATGATGATTTCAAGCTCCCCTCCTTGATCTTAAGAGTTTTCCGTGTTCTCATCTTTATGCAGTATGTGTCATCTTTGGGCATAGGGGTTGTTTGTCATGCAAAGGGAATATTGTCTTGCTTCAAGGGAATTGTGTGCGTATGAGTGGTTGTCATCACATAGACATGTTTCACACTCATTTCATGCACTCTTGTCACGAAGTTTGTTGCATCAAGATTCTGGATGGGCTACGTTGTGTCACTAAGTGTCAGTGTGTGTTCACAGTCAAGCCCTATCAATGTTTACATATGCTTCATTGATCTCACACTTAGCCATTTCCCCAAGCAACCTAGCTTCATCCAGCTTCCCTGAACTGTGCACTTTTTTTATACAGCCATCAAGATTCCTCCCTTGCTTGCTGAAACCCCGCAGTGCGCAGAGAGACCAACCTCCCTTGCCTGCTGAATCCATGCAGTGCGCAAAGACACCAACCTACAATGCCTGCTGAAACCCCGTAGTGCATAGAGACATCAACCTCCCTTGCTTGCTGAAACCCCGCAATGCGCATAGACACCAACCTCCCTTGCTTGCTGAAACCCCGCAATGCGCATAGACACCAACCTCCCTTGCTTGTTGAAACCTTGCAGCCTACAAAGACCCCAGCCAACATTGTTCTCCAAAAATGTGCAGAAAAGTCAGCTAACCAACATTACTCTCTAGAAATGCACAGGGTAGTCCAGCTGCATTGCACTCATAAATTGCATAGAGGTGTCCTCCTATGACCCCCATCCTGCAGCAGTGTCCTATGCCTCAAAACTGTGCAATGTTGTCCAAGTTGCCTTGTCTGTCTTGCTAGCAGAAATTGCAGACGGGCCTCCCAGGGCCTCATTTCGGTAGAAGTCGCTGTCCACTGAAATTGCATAGATCTACCTCTCAATGACTACATGAAAAGGCGACACGCTTAAATCACTTCCAAGGAGTTGAGGAGAAGGACCAAGAGACCAAGTAATGGAAGAGACTAGGGCCACATGCAAACTCCGTCGGATGGATGATCATCTTGAGGGTAAGTATGGTAAGTAAAGAACACCTTTCGAAGTACACCTCTTAGTTGAGTTTGCAAGACTAATTGTCATTGTCATATCATCTTGTCCTCAGTAACATGCATGTGCACAAACACGAAAAGTCATTTTATGTGTTTTTTCTACATGTCTTGCTTTCTTTTCGCTCGTTTGATCAACTGTCATCTTTGGCATGTTGATTTCTATGTCATGTTTACAACCTCGTTCTGGTGATGTTGAAGGTTGTGTTTGAGTTGTGCTCTCTATGTAAACATCTATCACAATTACACACATGTTGTAAGCACTATTGGGCAAGTGTTGTCGTTGTCGTTCAACGGTCTATCACAAGTGTCGTGCTTGTCGCTCACACTCGTTGGTCAATCATACTGAGTGTATGTTGTCTTGATGGTTCGAGGTGTCTTGTCGTTAAGTCATGTTGAGTGTGTGTTTGCAAGGTCATGCATGTACGAAGTCATGCATTCACACACTTAGTCATTTTGCTGAAACTCTGTCAATGGGACCACCCTCCAACAACCAGACCATCACTGAGATGCACTACGTAGTCTCAACCCTCAATGATAATGTACTACTGACCAAAATTGCACAAATCTTGAGGTTGCCTCCCAAGTAATATGCACTACGCAATCCTAGAATTAACTCGACTTACTATCACCTAGAACAGTGTTGAAGTTGCTCAGCAAGCCATCTCAATCTGCATTGCTTGTAAGCAAATCTATCAAGCCTCCTGCTGGTCAATCGAAGAGTTTGACTGAGTAATGACCTTGGGCTTCACTCCTCAAAAAAATTGCACAGAAGTTGCTAGCATGCCCACCTCCACTAACTGAAGAAATTGCACATATATGAAGGACAAGCATGCAGTGCCTCTCACTGCACTGTCCCCAAAATTTGCATAGTTTTGTCAGTCAGTCCCCCTGTCAACCGGCCTGCTGCTCCTCTTGAAAACTGCACAGTTTTCTTGGGCCTCCAATTGCTCAACACTTCACTCAACGCAGAAACTACGCAGACATGTCCTACATACCAGCGTCCCAATTCTGTGTAGTTTTGGCCAGCAAGCTCCCTCATCTTGCTACTAACGTCCCCAGAGAATCTGTACAGTTTCCACTGCTAGTGTCCCTCTGCTGCCTGCACTGTCTCCTTAGAAAAATTGCATAGATCTTCCCTCAAGCTAAGCCAGATCCTGCAGACAGACACTGCTGATTCAGATTGCCCATCCCAGCCTCCCAGTGACCTCTACGCAATTTTCATTTCTAGTGCCCCGGAGCCCGCATCCCAGCCTGAAATGTGCTCTGCGCAATATCAGAGCCTTGTCCTCTTTCTATGTCACCTATACCCAAAAGTGAAAGATAATGCATCATGGTAGACTAGGAGATTTCTGGATTTGATGTCATCTCATCATGAGTGATTGTAGATACAGGTACATGGATGAGACATGTTGTGACAACGAATGGGATGAACAAGGATCACATACTAGGAGACTTGTTCATGAATAGATGAACAGATGGAGCATGCCAAGTACAAGCAAAGGAGAGACATGCATGTGCAACATCAAGAAAACACCAAGACCATCAAATACTGCTCACACCTTGCCATGCGAAGG
>APFE030823220.1:428921-451918 GCA_000404065.3 Pinus taeda | reverse complement strand
AGTAGGGGGTGGTGAATTGAAAATAGATCCCTCTAAAGTGGCAGTCATTGTAAATTGGCCTAAACCCAAGTCTGCTACAAAAGTGTGAAGCTTCTTAGGAGCAGCATAATATTGGAGGAAGTTCATTTCTAATTTTTCCTCAATTGCAACTCCCTTATATGCTTTGACATGATTGAACAAGGTGCTTCAGTGGGGAGGCAAACATCAGAAAGCCTTCGACAATTTGAAAGAAAAAATTAGTACATCACTTGTATTAGCACTGCCAGATCTACAAAGACCATTTGAAATCCAAACAAATGCCAGTGACTATGCCATGGGAGCAGTGTTGACACAGCATGGTAAACCCATATGTTATCACTCTGAGACTTTTAATCCTGCAGTAGTTAACTATCCTACATATGATAAAGAATTGTATTCATTAGTTCAGAGTGTGAAAAAGTGGAAACATTACTTAATGGGCAAAGAGACAGTAATACATACAGATCATCAACCACTTCAATACCTATACTCCCAAACTAAGTTGCAGTAATCAAGACATTATAGATGGATGGGTTTTCTATAACAGTTTCATTTAGTCATCAGATATAAAAAGGGCATACACAACAAAGCTGCAGACATGTTATCTAGACCCATTATAAATGCATCTACCATACTTAAGCATAATTTTGTGCTACATGAAAGCTACATAGAAAAATATGCTCAAGATATAGACTTTATGTATATGCAACTTTGAGTCAAGACAAAAAGGTAGAAGAATTGGACTATCATGTGAAGGACCAACTCTTATACCATTGTGGGAAACTTTGCATTCCACAAACAGAGAGGGTAAAGATAATTAGATAGGCACACACTTCTCTGATATCGGGTCACTTTGGGGTAATTAAAACAGTTGCACAGCTGCAAAGATTTTGTTATTGGCCGAAAATGAATGAGATAGTTTCTAGTTATGTAAAAGGATGTACCATGTGTGCTAAAAGCAAGCCCAGCAATAGAAAACTAGGCTTGTACACTCCTTTACCAGTTCCCTTTCACCCTTGGGAAAGTGTTTCCATGGATTTTGTTTATTGAATGTTCAAATCTAGGAAAGGTCATGATTATCTATATGGGGTTGTGGATAGGTTCAACGAAATGTGTATTTTGATACTGTCATGCGGAAAGAGTTATTTTTGCGGACAAACCTAACCTCCCTAGGAGTCTAAGACTCTCTAGTGACAAACAAACCAAACAAGAGCAATCCTTCTCTAAACACACGTTATTCTATGAGAGATCAAGTGTTTTCCGATCTTACCTTAGGTCCAACGCTCGTTGTAGCAGTCTAGCCTTGCTGATCCAGATGAGCTCTTCCTTCACTTTAAGACCTGCATACACTAACAAAGCAAACGATTACATAACACCTGAATAATTCATAAAACAAAGCATATTCATCACATAGACCAAGGAGTACATGAAATAATTCATTAACAACAAATCATTGAGAAGAATGGACTTATTTGTATTAAGGAAACAAAAAAGGAACCATTACAACCTGAGCCTTGGTGTTGTGCAAGCTCCTCCCAGGGTCCAACAAGAGATTTCCTCTACTTTGACAAGCTCACCCACTCCCAATATGGCAACAAGGAAGGATAGTGATCTCTCCTCACTCAACAATGGAAGTCCTAATTCCAGCAGCATTTACCCTTTAGAATGTTCAGCTTTCAACCTCCCCTCCTTTGGCCCAAGGCCTGTATTTATAGTGTTCTAGAGGAAGTTATTCAGTTCCAACATCAATGGGATACTCCCTCTTTTGGATGGGGTAGCTCCTCTCTTGATGGGATAAGTTCCTCTATCATAGGGGTGCATGAACCATCTGGAGGCGCTCAATACACGTCAAACACTCTTCTAGAAGGCTCTAGAAGTGACCACAAGTAACTTTTTAAAGATGAAACTCGCGCCTTTTGACCTTTACAGGGGTACGCACCCAACCTTTAGCTTACAGAGCGTACAAGTACGCAGGTACAGTGTGTTGGAGTGCGTACACGCAGGCAAGGTAGAGAGAACCTGCGTACCCAGAGATAAACATGTTTTTAAGTGACTTTCTCTCTTTTTGAAGTTTGACATGAAGAGCAGAGGTATGAGGCTTGACAAGGAGGATAATATGACTATTGATGGAGCCATATTAACTGCAGATAGTCATGGTGACAAATTTCAGTGTAACAGATACCTTGTAATAAACAGATTACAGCTGAACAAACTGCAAAATTATTCTTTGAACATGTATGGGTTCATTTTGGATTACCAACTTCTATTGTATTTGATCGAGACACTTGATTTGTGGGAAAGTTTTGGTCAAGTCTATGGGAACTGATGGACACCCAACTGAAGAGAAGCACAACTTTTCATCCACAAATCGATGGCCAGATAGAAGTAGTTAACAGGACAGTGATCCAGTTACTCAGGGGATATTGTAGCAAACATCCTAAGATTTGGGATGAACATTTGTGTTACTATGTTATCACTCAAATTTTCCTAGAAGTTGTAAGAAGAGAAAAGGGGTCTGAGGGAACGACAAACCAACTTTTGGGTACAGAATCTAGCCAATATGTACCTAAAGAGGGCTCTCTCTTTAAGATTTAGATTTGTTTTATAAGATTTTAGGCTAGTTATGAAAGCTTTGAGATTTGATTGGATTTGGTGGTGAAATTCAGTAGAAAAGGGGTAGAACTGAATAGTTTAGTCCATTGGGCTAATGGAGTCAAAGAAAATGGCTTAACTAGATTTGGTTTCTCAACAAATGATGGCCTTACAAGGCAAGATAGCTAAACAGGAAGCAAATAGAGACTTGGAAAGATGGGATGGACTTAAAAGGGATGAAGGGCAATCAAGAATCCTTCAACATATTTTAAGAGAAGAGAACTTGACTAATCACCAATAAAGAGAAATTAAGAATTCTTTACTAAATGATTAAAATGAATAAACTAGGAAACATGAGAAATTAAGAATTCACTATTTATGCTAGAAAAAACATTGAGAACAAAAATGATTGAAGACAAATTGCACTTAAGCACTTTCTGAATTATTCTTTTTCGTTTTAATATTCAGATATGGGACTTAAATAATATAATAGCACATGAGATATAAGATACTTATTTGTCTAGTGTTCAACACATGAATCTTGTGAAAAGTCCTTTGCATTAATTCTTCATCTAGTCAGCCATGCAAAATTTGTCCAACAACACTTTATTCCAAAATAATAAGTTTTACAGCAATGTCTAAGAATCCACCTTCAATACTCTAAACAAGGGAGTACTTATACAAAAACTTTACAATAAAATATCTCATAAAAAAGTGAGATATAATCTGAGATGACTAACTAGAAGTTACATGAAGATAGGGCCGATGGTCTTGTTGATAACAGATAGAGGCAAACGGATGGTTTACTATCCCTATTCTTGAGAATGTGCTGGAGTTAGGCCCTATGATTTGGCATCTTGCTGTCTTGATGTAATTCTGTGCTGGCTCCTCTGTTTTATCTTCTTACCTGTTTATCTTTGTTTATCCTCTTTCACCCCCATTTACTGTAGTAAATAACCAAAATTTACCTTTTACCAAAGAGTAACTACAAAATTTCTAACATTTCTTCCCACCATTTTGGCTGTGGTATTCTGGTTTTTTGAAGTTTTCTGAGTTTCATCAGTTTTAGTGTACCTGAAGAAGGTAGGCTGAATTGGAAACAAGTGTTTTATTTCATGCTCGACATAGAACAGGTTCTCTAGACTGTCATAGAGAACACTGCCTATAGGCAGTGCCTTTGATCCTAATGCACTTGTTGATGAACTTGCCTGGTTGCCTTCATGTTGATTCAATTTATTTACATAGTTTATATGCCTCATTAATTTGTCATTAATAACTAAAGGACTAGGTAGCCCCTTGCTCTGCAAAATGACAAATTTCTCCATAAAAGCATTAATCTCTGCCTACATGTCATGGAATCTTCTTTCTAAATTTTTCATCAAAGTCATTTTCTTTAATACCCTTTTGATTTCTAGAATGGTCCCTATTATGAATTCAATGCCTAGTTCTTGAAGCTGGTACTTATTCTTACTATTCAAAAAATTTATGAGCCTGGTGGCTTCCTCAAGCATTTTCACTAATTTTGCTCTTGTCCTTTGAATTTCTTCTTGGGCTGCCTTTACTAAATCAATCTGCTCAAAAATTATTTTGATGGATGACCAAACATCATTTATTGATTGAGTGATGTTTGCCCAAAGAATTTTTCTAATATCTGCCAGAGGCTTGTCAAATGTAAGGTCCTTTTCTAATGATTTCACTTTGTTTTCTAATCCTTTAATCTCCCTTGTCTTTTCTGCAACATTTATTTTTGAGAGATCATACCTCTATTCTAAGTTGACCTACTGTTCTTTTACCTTTTTAAGCTCTGAAACTTGGAGTTTCATTTCCTCCATTGATCTTACCAATTCCTCTGTGCTCAAATTGGTAGTACTATCCTATGTTGTTCTTGTTGTTTCTGTTGTTCCTATTGTTGTTGTACCTGTGACCACCTCTGTTGTGGCTACTGGAATGTTTGGTGCCAGAGCTATTCCAAGGGTTCAAGTGACTGTGATTGAGAATACTGGTATCACATTGGGGGGCTGAGGGGTCGAATCTCCCTGCTTGTCCTTCAATGATGTTTCTAGTTCTTACTCTGTCTCATTCAGTCGTTCATTAAGTTTTAAGAGTAAATCCATCAGCTCTTCTTCATATTTTTGCTTCATGATCTCAGCAGTCTGTGGATGCCTCGAAGAAGGTAGCTTTAGTTGCTTCCTCAAGGTAGCAATATCTTCATCTTTATTTCTGATTAAGGCTTCTATAGCCTTCACATCTTTGGGATTATGTCCCAAACCAATAATTATTTCTTCTAAAGATTTTATTCTATTATCTTTAGCCTGTGAGGAGGCTTTCTCTAGCTGTAATTGGGCAATTGTATTATTCAGAGAATTCTCCAGTCTTTGGGCCATCATAGCCTTACTAGTCAATGTAGAATAAATCATTTCTCCCATTTGTTTGTGCAACTCAATTTGGTCCAAAGGATGAATGTCTGATGCCATGACTTCAAAATTGGTTCTGAGATAGTTTGCTGCTGATTGAGGCTGTGGCACTTTAGGTTTGAAGTAGCTCATTATCATTTTACCTTCTTTGATGTCATAATCTGACATCAATCTGTTTTGATTAGTGGGAGCCATTTTCAAATATTGATTGTAAACTTGGATCCTTAATGGGTCATTTTTAGCCTTTATTTCTATAAACTTCTTCTTGATATCTGAAGTGTCTTTCCCTGGTGGCCTGAAAGATGATACCTCTATACTTTGTTGTCTTTCTAGCTCCTGTCTCTGTGAGCTAGTGGATGTCCCACCTACTGGGAAAGTTTGATGACTATCTACTCCTTCTTTCCTTTGACTATAACTAGTCTCTTCAAAAAATTCTTCCTCTGAAAGAGGATTTAGCCTTTGCCTTTTGGCACCAGGCTATTTTGAGGGTCCACTGGCAAGGGTAGCTACTTCCTTGTCTCTTTTTTGGTTCCTTTCCTCATTTAGAGGAGTCTGCAAGATTGGGGGTTCTCCAACATTGCCTTGAATTGGAGAATTGTGCATTTGGGCCTGTTCCTTAGAAGTTTCTGGCTGTTTTGACATTACAGATTACTCTGTAGCTTGAGTACTGGTCTCTGGTTCCTTTCCCTTGGATGTTTCTATAGCTGGTGTGCTGGTATCTTGTGAAGGCTGCTGAGATGTTCTAGCTGTAGAGGCACTAACCCCTGACCTTTGAGAAAAATCAAGTCGTACCTGCCCAAAAGAATCCAGGTCAAGTGTTTTCTCAATATTTCTCATAACATTCTCTATATTGACCTGTTCACTATCATTTTCTACTAGGCTCTCTTCCCTCCATTAATCCATATTGGAAAATTGTTCAATCTCTTGGATTCTATGGTGTATATACGGTGATAGTCTGTGTTTCATTCTTCTATTACAGATAAAGCTATTTGGATCATATGGCATCCACCCAAAACTTTTGTGCAACTTAAAGTGATCTTCTAGAATTCTCTTTACTTCTCTCCATGCTTCCCTAGTGTTACAGACAAAAGGGCCTATCTAATTTTTGATCCTGAGTTGAGATTTCTTTTTGGCATTGTAAAAGTGGACCAAATCTAAATTTATCATTTGTCTGAAATATTCCAATGCAACCAGTCGCATTGGAACATACTTTGGTAACTTGAAAGGACAAAGTTCACACCCATAGATCCTGATTTCTGTATGGTTTTTGTATAAATACCAATTACCTATCCTGTATTGCATGGAAAGCTGAAGGATCTTCTTAATATCACCACTGATCCTAGGAGGGGAAACTCTTGTCAATAAGGTGGTTGCTGGATGAACAAACTGATCATTGAACTCATTATAAGAGTATGGGGACTTGTAGGTTTTATGGAAAATGGAAGTTCAAATATAACAGATCTTGGATTTCCTTTAGTATCAAGCTTCATGAGAGGGAAAGGGAAATTTTTTGACTGATAATAAAGAAGGAGATGATATATGAAGGTAGTATATTTGAAAACTCCTTCATTGTCCAATCTCATGAACTGTTCATGAATTTTGTCAAGCAATATGGGAGGCATAATTATATTTAACAGCAGGGGGCTATCCAGGAGTAAAGATTGACAATAATACTAGGGTTACCTCATCAACAAATTCACTAGTGTTAAAACCCATAGCTAAAGATATCATATCAACAATAAGTCTTCCCATATCTGTGAAGAAAGTTTGCAGATAAGGAGGTGGGCCCTGGGGTTGATGTTTCTCTTGCATGAAAGTCTGACAGAGGTAATTAAGTTCTGATTGGGATACTTGAGTTGATTTCTCAAGCAAATAACCCATGGAAATGGGAGTGAGAGCTTGACTAGGGTGAAATTGAAAAATTTCATTGATGGATTCAACAGTTATTGAGAAGAGAAATGTTTGGCTTGGAGACATAACTGCTCTATGGGTAGGGTCATAATTAGCATGGAATTGATGAATTATATCAAGAAAAATATGAACTGAGGGGAGATAGTACCTGGGAAGATTGGATTCCCACAGTCCCAGGACATCAGAGCCATTCAGGTAGTTGTCTCTATTTTGGCAAAAGACTTTGAGGTAATTTTTGTCAGAGGAAAGTTCTCTTATTTGGAAGTCTTTATCTGCTAAGGGCAGATGGTCCAAAGCTTTATGAGGGGCATTAATAGGTGCAACATTCAAAGCTACAGGGGTTTCCATTTCTAGTTCTTGTGGATTTAGAAAGGGAATTTTAGGTTTTCTTTGAAAAATGGGCAAAAAAGAGGATCTGGGAACTTAATTGATGAGAAAAATGACTGAATTATTACAAATTTGGTCATTTTTCGTCAATTTACCATGAAAACTTAGAACTTGCAGGGTTTATTTGGAAATTGGATAAATATTGTGTTTGGGGAATTAGTAGTGAAATAACAAGTACTGGTAGTGGCTAACAGGTTCTGAGCTGCGTCGGCTGCGAGTTTTTTGAGCAAGTTGGTGGTTGAAAGCTTTGAACTATTGACCTCGACGTTCTTTGCATGGGAGCACAGGTTTGTAGTACGAAGGGCGAAAATGACTTATTCGTTTTATTTACAAAGTCAAGCGTTGGCAGGGTTTTTTGGTTTTTGGGCGGATGACGTCAGGCGGGAGTGACATGATGGTTTTTGTCGTATGCGGGAAGGCGGTAAGCGGTTTCACATTGCACTGCTTTTGGGGAAGGGCGGTAATGGGCCTCGGACCAGCGATTCCACAAATTGTTTGACGCGTGGCGGAGAGATTGTGCGGAAACTGCTTGGTGATCACGTGCTAACACACAGTCACCAAGGGTTGCGCGATATTGATAATAATCATCAGATCTGGAGGACCTGATCGGATGGTGGACGAGAGGCGTGATGTGATGGGTTTTAACGAGGGTGTGCTCGACATAATTAAGAGTTAATTTAATTATATTGGGGTTGACGCGATTGGACGGGGAGGTTGTTAATTAACCATGAGGGTTAATTAATTCTATTTATTTATGAGGTGGGTGATTTAGGCTATTAATTAGTTAATGCGTAACTAATTAATCCTGATTAATGATTTACAGTTATAGTTAACTAGGGGCGGGATATATAGAAATTTGGGGTTTTTTATATATTTAAATAATACGGAAGGGGGTTTTATGCGGGAATTATATAAAACAAGTTAAAGTTAATATGATGATGAAATGTAAAAGCGCCAAGCATAAAACATTAAACTGTGTATTTAAACTTAGGCTTAAATGAAAAAACGGTTTTTATGAGAGATTATGTAATTTTCCTAAGTAAAATAGGATTTTACTTAGGAAAAGACTTATCCTATTTTACTTAGGAAAAGACTTATGAAAATGAATGAATGATATATGAAATATTTAAAGTACTTAGGCTTTTTAAATTATTGGGCTGAGGGTCCGATCCCTCCAGAAGTCAGAGAAATGCTTTGAGCCTCTCCAATTTAGCAAATACCTCAGTACTTAGGGGAAATTAGTGAATAATTAGGTAAAATGAGAAGGGGAGTTAATTATTCTGACTTTGTTTTGCTTGAGATGCTTTCGATGCACTATATGCCTTGGCCTTGTGAAGAAAGTGAAAAATAAACACATTTAGAGACATCATTCATCACGTATGATTCTGCAACAACAACTACCTACCCTAACTACTTTATCCTAGCATTTTCACTTCTTTATTTGGGTGCACTTAAACTGGAAAAACCTTATCAAATTTTCCTTTTCTTTTACATGGCAAAGCCTATCTAAATCTGCACTTATTACATCCAAGGGCTCAGATTAAATTGTTGAGCTGTTTTTTATTTACTCTACCTATCCACTTATCTACCAAGATTACACTATTTGGTCAGATATTTATTCTCTATTTGTACAGCAAGTAATTGAAAAATCAATTAGCTAAGTTTAAACAGTTTGACTATTCATAAATTGTAGCATAAGTGACAAGCTACACACAATTGTTTATTACACAAAGTGAAAAAGCAGTGGCATTTAGACTTGTACACTTTCATGGTATTTCTTTTGTTGGGGTTCATTTTATTTCATTTTTTGACCATTTTTATTCTTTTTACCCTTTGATTTTTCTTTTTAGGGTATACCCTCCTTACATGTTTTAAATTTTTTGATTTTTTGAAAATATGGAAAACCTTTGCAACAAGAAAAGGTATGAACATATTACATAGCTCATCAAGTCAATCATGACATATGACACCTATTGGTATAGGGGCCTACCAGTGGCTCCAATTGGGGATGGATTTTCCTGGTGAAAAGTCAAGAACAGTAGATCAGATGGCCTCTTAATGACTTTGACTGTATTCTGCAATTTTCTTTTCCTGTTGCTTTATTATATGTATGACAATAATACCTCTGAAGCTTAGGGCCTTCTCTTTGGGCTTCAACTCCACAAGTTACTGTCCAATCCAAAAGTGACATTACAAAGGATATAGTATATACATGTTAAACATCATGGTAATCTTAATAGGTAGGATCAAAGTAATGTTTTAACATTCGACCATTGACTGGTCCTTCTTCTGCTATTGTGCTATCCAAGTTCTTCAAATAATATGTATTGTTTCCTTGTAGGACATGGATAATGTATGGATCTTTCCATAGGAAGTCAAATTTCCCATGTTTCCCCTTGTCCTCTCTTCTGGAATCCCATCTTAGCACTTTGTCTCCAGGGTGGAAATCTTCTGCTTTAGTTCTTCTATCAAATATTTTCTTGAGCTTTTCCTACCATATTTGGGATATTTGGTACACCTCCTCTCTGGTCTGCTGTAAATTGATAGTTTTATTTATCGTCCTTTGGATATCATTGGGTTCCACTTGAGCTTCTTAGAGTAGTTTCATAACAGGAACTCCTAATGATGGAGGAAACACAGCCTCCATGCCATAGACTAATTCATAAGGATTAGTGCCAATGGATTTCTTGGTAGTAAGCCTATCTGCCCATAATGCATTTATCAGTTTCTTATGCCAAGCATTTTTATTTTATTCCAACAATTTTTTAATGATATTTATGAGGCTCTTGTTGGAGGATTCAGCTAGTCCATTTTTCCTGTGGATAATTGGCTATGGAATGGCCTAAAGTAATGTGGTATTTATTACAAAAACTGATCATCTTTCTTGATTTAAAAGTTGCAGCATTGCTAGTTATGATTTTTGTGGGGCAGCCAAGTCTGGATAATACGTTAGTTTCTAGGAAACCTATGATCACTATATATGTGGCTTGTTTGGAGGGTATGACCACTATCCATTTGGTAAAATAATCAGTGGCAGTGAGAATCCATTTATGTTGGTCAGAGGAGGGAGGATGGATTTCTCCAATGAAGTCAAGATCCCATTGTTGGAATGGTTTCTCAGTACAAATGGGTTTCAGGGGTAAAGATAATAGCTTTCTCTTGCTCTAAAAAATTTGGCATTTATGGCAAGAGGTGACAAATTTTTTCACATCAGCAAACAAGGTTGGCCAATAGAAACCAGCCCTTAAGATCTTATCTGCAGTCGATTTCTAGTAGAGGTGTCCACCACAATCTCCTGCATGAAAATCTTGAAGTGTCTTGTCAACTTCATTTTTTAGCAAACAATTTAATAAGATTCCTTCATGATTTAAAAAAAAATAGCATTGTTTAAAATACAAAACTTTAAAGCTTTCATCTTTAAAAACCTACTTTTTGTTCTAGATAACCCTGGAGGAGCCTGCAGGTTTTGTAACACATAAATTATATCAGTATACCAAGGTGTATCTAAAAAGGCCTGGCTTATTTATGGAGTTGCCATCTCCTGTTCGTCGTCCAGTACATTTATATCTAGGGCTTGACAATTGGTTTCTGCCATGAGTTTGGCCAATCCCTGTCCTTTTATCAATTTAGTAGGTTTTATTTCAATATCATATTCTGAGATGGTAGAAATCCATTTATCTCTTTTTCCCTCAATTCCATCCCGAGTCAGAATGTATTTGACAACAACATTTGGTACATAGGTTATCACATGAGAATACAATATGTAAACTCTGAAGTCCTTAATTGCTTTAACAAGTGCAAAAGCTTGTTTTTCCATGATTTTGTATTTTAGTGATGCATCTCTAAGTGCTTTACTAAAAAAGGCTATATGTTTTTCACATCCTTGGTCGTCCTTTTGTAGTAATACAACTGCAATAGTGTGCTTTGAGGCGAAAGAAAAAATTATGAAGTCTCTATCAAATTGGGGACTTGTAAGGACCGGTGTTCTGGTCAAAGCCATTTTAATTTCTTCAAATGCTTGTTTGGCTTCTACTATCCATCTAATACTTGAATTCTTTTTTAAAATATCATTAAATAACCTAATTAGTTCTGCTAAGTTAGATATGAATCTTCTCAGGAAATTTATCTTTCCTAAAAAGGCTTGAAGTTCCTTGATGCTTCTAGGATGATGTATTTGTAAAATTGCTTTTATTCTAGCAGGGTCAATTCGAATTCCATCCTTTGAAATGATGTTACCTAAGAGCTTACCTTCTTCCAAGCCAAATAAGGACTTCTTAGGATTTAAAGAGATACCATATTTTCTACATTTAAGAAATACTTGTCTGAGATGGTTCAAATGTTGCTTATCTGTCTTAGAAAAAACAGTTAGGTCATCTAGATATATGACAAGAAAATCATGAATCTCTTTAGCAAATGCAATATCCATTGCTCTCTGGAAAGTAGCTCCTGCATTTTTAAGCCCAAATGGCATTTTGATATACATAAAAGTGCCCCATGGTGTGGTAAAGGAAGTTTTTTCTTGGTCATCAGGGTGAACTAGGATCTGGTTATAACCTGAAAATCCATCCAAAAGTGAAATCCTATAAGCTCCCACTACCCTTTGCAAAATATGATCCATCTTAGGTAAAGGGTAATTATCCTTCAAAGAAACTTTATTCACATTTCTCAGGTCTACACATAGTCTTATTTCACCAGTTTTCTTCCTAGTAGGTACTAAATTAGATACCCACTCTAAAAATCTTATAGGTGCAATTATCCCTACCTCATACATATGTTTAATTTCTTTCTCAATCAGTGGTAGTAATATAGGGTTGATTCTTCTAAGTTTCTATTTGAATGGTTTCTGGTCTTTCTTTAAAGGTATGGTAAGCTGAATTATTGAGGTATCATATGATTTCAAATCCTCATAACTCTAAGCGAAGACATCCTGGAATTCTCTCATGAGTTCAACATATTTTAACTTTTGGTCAGGAGGTAAAGACTTTGATAGTTTTACCATTTTTGGATTTTCTTCTGTTCCTAAGTTATATTCTTCAATGTCTTCTTTTAGTGGTTCTATCTTTGGTTTCTTAGGAATGTCATTGGAATTGAAGAGGTCCTCTAGAGGTGTTAGTCCCTTAGGCAAATGATTGTCTTCAAGATCAATGACCTCTGTTTCTTCTTCGTTTATCTCATCAAGGTCCATCTGTTTTAAGTCTTGAACTTCCTGTTTGGTGAAAGTTGTGGGATGAAGCATTTGAATTGAATTTTCTTCTACAGTGTTGCCATCTACCTCATCTATCAGTTTAGTAGCATCAATATCTATGTGACTGTGAGAAAATTCTTTGTCTAAAGTTAAAAAACTATTAATCTATTCATCACTTTCAAAAACTTGCCAGTTCTTCAGATTGTCAGGGATAGTTGGCCTATGCCTAATTTCAACAGTGAACTGATGATTAGGTTCGAATGGTAATTTATAGGTGCTGGCAAACATGGCCAGACTGTGAGCATGTAAGTTGTGTTTCCTAGGTACTACTGCAAGCTTAGTTTCCAAAAAAGTATTAAGAATCTCTATGACAGTTCCCCTATAGTATCCTAATCTAGGATCTCTAGTAAGGTACTTTCCTTTAATCTGATTGACAATTAATTCTGAATCACCTATAACAGAAACTCTAATTGCTCCTAACATTTTAACAAGTTTACGTCCTAGCAAAAGAGCTTCATACTCTGCAATATTATTAGTGCACTTGAAATTAAGCTTGTAGGAATGGCCTTCAGCATAGTCATTTTCTAAGTTGTGCACCTAAATTCCCGCCCCTGCTCCTAATTTGTTGACTGAACCATCGAATTCTAAATGCCAAAGAATTTCATGGGCATGATCAGTGTCAGGGGTGGTGGGAATTTGTTTAACTGGAGACTTCAATTTTTCATTCTCATCAAGTTTATCTTTGTCATCTGTTTTGTCATTTGTATATGAGATTTCCTGGATTTGAACACTTGTTTTTCCTATTTCAATTTCTTTTGGTTTTGCTGCTAAAACTTCTTCATTGTTGGTAGGATTGATTTCGGCATTGTATAGAGTGAATGAATCCATATCTGAATGTATTGAGTAGATAGAGAAATTTTGTGGTTTCTCCTGGCTACTTACTACATATTTCATTAATGTCTCTCGGTATAGCTTCTTAGGTTGGCCGAAAGTAGAGATAGTAACATAAGACATATCCAATTGAAGTGATCCTTGAAGTTTAGCACCTCAGGACCTGGATAATAACATTCCATATTTCGAAGGAATATCTGATACTACTATATCCATCAAGATTGTTTTGGCAGAGTATTGAACTAAAGAAACACATCAGTCTTTTATTAATCCTAAACATCTCACTTAGCTTGAATCAAAAGAAAAGAGTTCTTTATATGGTCTAGTGATGTCAAGATCTAATTTCTCCATTACAGATTTGGGCATTAAGTTGTGAGATGCCCTAGAATCAAACATGGCATTGTGGATGATTTTGTCATAAATATTTAAACTCACATAGAAGGGAGGAACACTACCTTCTAAGTGTTTCCCATTCACTTCTGGGCCAAAGATTAGTTCTGGTTGGTCATCAAAAACATTTACAGAGTCTTCAGTTCTAGTCATTTTAAGTGATCTGTTAATTTGTTCTCGGTAGGCATCATGTTTAGCTAATTCGGACAGTGGAATAACTACCTTTAGTTTACCTACTTCGATTTCCAGATTGAAAGGTTTTTCAGTTTGGGCTTTTATATTTCGAACAATGGGATTTTATCTATTTTCTAGGTTTTCTGTGTTTTTGTCTTTTTTCAGGAGTGGGATTAGCATTTACATTTTCTCCTAAATTAACTTCTGGAGGTTCTTCCACTGCCGCCTTAGAAGTAAGGGGAATGGAAGAGTCTCTATTATTTGGTTGATTGTTATACACATCTACTATTATGGGATTAGAAGGGTTATTGTTAGGTCTAAACAAAATTTGTACGTGTGGATGGACTGCTTTACCTTTGACAGGCTATCTTGGAGCTTTCTATTTGTTGTTTTTAGGAACATCAATTCTTCTACTTCTCAAATTATACTATTTGTGTACTTCGTAGATAGCTGTGTCATATCCCTCCCTGAAGTCAAATGATTCTCCTGACTATGTTTGAAATTGTTTAAGAATATGAGCCTCTCGATCATCTTGAGTTATGAAGACTTCTCCTTCATTGTTAAGTCCCATTAGATTTATCTTAGTGTATTTTGGTGGATCTTCGGAGCTGGAAGATTCTATGTAATTCTCTTGGAAAGGGGGTCTAATGTTCTGATCTGGACCAGTTTTCCCAGGGATCTGATTTGGTTTTTTCGGAAATTGGGATTCCTCCCTGTGTTGGCTGGTTGACCATCCCAAGGGGAATTCCTTTCTATTGTTTCCACTCTATCCCCTAGTCTTTCCATTCCTTTGAGTATAGCATCCAGCTTCTGCTAATAGGTGAAGCTTCTTCTTTCAGTGGTATCCTTCTTTCACTTCCTTCAACACTGACAACTATACTTTGCATTTCTTTTAAAGTTTTAGGGGCTCTTTCCCTTAGTTGAAAAGACATATCCGAATCAAATCCATCTCGGAATTTGATCAGGGCTAAATCAGGTGGGTGTCTAAGGTTTTGAGGAATAGCATTGTAGACAGTGTTGAACCTGGTGCAGTAATCTTGCACAGTTTCTTGGGTTCCTCTCTTGAGGTTTTCATACTTGGATAAGATCTGTAAAGGATCTTTCTTCTTCTCCCAACGATTTAAGAATTGTGTATAAAGGGTTTCTAGATTGTCTATGCTGTTTGCCCTTAGAGCCCTAAACCAAGTTCTGACTTCACCTGTTAAAATTTGAACAAATATCCTCATTCTTACATCAGCAATATCAATTTCATATATTTCAAAATAGTCAGTCATTTTTTTGGTATGCTGTTGCGCTGTGTAGGTGCCAATACCATCGAATGGAGTGATTTTACTTTGATAGTCTTGGGGCATGGCTCCTAAATTGGCAGGTAAAACTAGGGGGGTATACCTGTTTTCCATGGCTGGAGGTAATGAAATAACAGACAGAGTAGGGGTGACAATGGGAATGTGGGTTTTCGATAAAGTGGTAGAAGGAGGTGTTTGTGGTGGAGTGGTTTGGGGTTGAATGTGTGAGGGAAAGGTGAGGAACTTGTAGAAGCAGAAGTGATTGTAGAGGGATCAGGTGTTCTTTCAGAAGTAAGCTCAGATTGTATTGAATTTTGTAAATGTCTATCAATTGAGGTACTGATAGCTTCAAATTGTAATTCTTCAATAAATACTAGGTCTGGAACCAAGCGAGGCAATTCAGAGTCAGAAAATGTTACAAACAAAGAGGTCTCATATTGCTCATCAAAGGGTTTGTCCTCAAGATAAATCCAAATAACAGGGCAAGATCTTGATCTATAGATGGGACGAGAACTAGCAGTACTTTCTTGGCTTTCCTGTCTCCTAAGAATTCCGGGAATCAGATTGGGGTTCTCAAACACATGTGGTGGATTTGGATCAGGATTTGACGTAATGTAATGAGTCCTTTCTGAAGCCAAATTTCCTGGTTTTGATTTTTTTTTTTGAATTAATTTCAACAACAACTTCTGTGATTTCTTTAACATGTTTCAGATTTAAATTAAAACCTTCCTAAAGATTTGTTTAACTAAGGAACTGGTTCACGTTCAAGTCATAAACTAGACCAGAGATAGACTGAAGCAACATTCATCTACTTATGCACTTGCAAAGAAAGAGCAGTTCGAAGGCTACTTAGCTAACTTCAGGCTCCATCTATAGTTTATAAAGTAAACAAGAATAATAACAAATTTTCGTTCCCTAGTGGAGTCGCCACTATGTTACCACTTAGATTTTCCTAGAAATTATCAGAAAAGGAAAGGGGTCTGAGGTAACCACAAACCAACTTTTGGGTATAGAATCTAGCCAAACTATACCTAGAGGGGGATCTATCTTTTAGATTTAGCTTTTTTTTATAAGGTTTTGGGCTAGTTATGAAAACTTTGAGATTTGATTGGATTTGGTGGTAAAATTCAGTAGAAAATGGGTATAACTGAATAGTTTATTCCATTGGGCTAATGGAGTCAAAGAAAATGGCTCAACTGGATTTGGTTTCTGAACAAAGGATGGCTTCACAGGGAAAGATAGCTAAACAGGGAGAAAATAGAGACTTGGAAAGATGGGATGGAATTAAAAGGGATGAAGGGCAATTAAGAATCCTTCAACATATTTTAAGAGAAGAGAACTTGACTAATCACCAATAAAGAGAAATTAAGAATTCTTTACTAAATGATTAAAATGAATAAACTAGGAAACATGAGCAATTAAGAATTCACTGTTTATGCTAGTTTAGAAGAAAACATTAAGAACAAAAACGATTGAATATAGATTGCACTTAAGAACTTTCTAAATTATTCTTTTTTGTTTTAATATTCAGATATAGAACATAATTGATATAATAAACAAGAAAACAATAGCACATGAGATATAAGATACTTATTTGTCTGGTGTTCAACACATGAATCTTGTGAAAAGTCCTTTGCATTAATTCTTCAACCAGTCAGCCATCCAAATTTTGTCCAACAACACTTTATTCCAAAACAATCAGTTTTACAACAATGTCTAAGAATCCACCCTCAATACTCTTAATGAGGGAGTACTTATACAAAATCTTTACAATAAAATATCTCACAACAAAGTGAGATATAATATGAGATGACTAACTAGAAGTTACATGAAGATAGGTCCAGATGGTCTTGTTGATAACACATAGAGGCAAACAGATGGTTTGTTGTCCCTATTCTTGAGAATCTGCTGGAGTTAGGCCCTATGATTTTCCATCTTGTTGTCTTTGATGTAATTCTATGCTGGCTTCTCTATTTTATCTTCTTACTGATACACTTTACCTACATCTGATACTCTTTACATGTTGATCTCTGTTTATCCTCGTTCACCCCATTGACTGTAGTAAATAACCAAAATTTACCTTTTACCAAAGAGTAACTACACAATTTCTAACATTTCTTCCCACTATTTTGGCTATGGTATTCTGGTTTTTTGAAGTTTTCTGAGAGTTTCATTAGTTTCAGTGTACCTGAAGAAGGTAGGCTGAATTGGAAACAAGTGCTTTATTTCATGCTCGACTTAGAACAGGTTCTCTAGACTGTCATAGAGAACTCTGCCTATAGGCAGTGCTTTTGATTCTAATGCCCTTGTTGATGAACTTGCCTGGTTGCTTGCATATTGATTCAATTTATCCACATAGTCTATATGCCTCATTAATTTGTCATTAATAACTAAAGGAATAGATAGCCCCTTGCTCTGCAAAATGCCAAATTTCTCCATAAAAGCATTAATCTTTGCCTACATGTCATGGAATTTTCTAAATTTTGCATCAAAGTCCTTTTTGTTAATACCCTTTTGATTTCTAGAATGGTCCCTGTTTTGTCTTCAATGCCTAGTTCTTGAAGTTGGTGCTTATTCTTATTATTCAAAAAATTTATGAGCTGGTGGCTTCCTCAGGCATTTTCCCTAATTCTGCTCTTGTCCTTTGAATTTCTTCTTGGGTTGCCTTTACTAAATCAATCTGCTCAAAAATTATTTGGATGGATGGCCAAACATCATTTATTGATTGAGTGATGTTTGCCCAAAGAATTTTTCTAATATCTGCGAGAGGCTTGTCAAATGTAAGGTCCTTTTCTAATGATTTCACTTTGTTTTCTAATCCTTTAATCTCCCTTGTCTTTTTTGCAACATTTATTTTTGAGAGATCATACCTCTATTCTAAGTTGACATACTATTCTTTTACCTTTTTAAGCTCTGAAACTTGGAGTTTCATTTTCTCCATTGATCTTACCAGTTTCTCTATGCTCAAATTGGTAGTATTATCTCGTGTTGTTCTTGTTGTTCCTGTTGTTGTTGTACCTGTGACCACCTCTGTTGTGGCTGCTGGAATGTTTGGTGCCAGAGCTGTTCCAAGGGTTGAAAGGACTGCAGTCGAGACTACTGGTATCACATTAGGGGGGCTGAGGGGTCGACTATCCCTGCTTGTCCTTCAATGATTTTTCTAGTTCTTGCTCTGTCTCATTCAGTCGTTCATTAAGTTTTAAGAGTAAATCCATCAATGCTTTTTCAAATTTTTGCTTCATGATCTCAGCAGTTTGTGGATGCCTTGTGGATGCCTTGAAGGAGGCAGCTTTAGCTGTTTCCTCAAGGCAGCAATATCTTCATCTTTCTTTTTGATTAAGGCTTCTATAGCCTTCACATCTTTGGGGTCATGTCCCAATCCAATAATTATTTCTTCTAAAGATTTTATTATGTTATATTTAGCCTGTGAGGTGGCTTTCTCCAGCTGTAATTGGGCAGTTGTATTATTCAGAGAATTCTCTAGTCTTTGGGCCATCATAGCCTTACCAGTCAATGTAGAATAAATCATTTCTCCCGTTTGTTTGTGCAAATCAATCTGGTCCAAAGGATGAATGTTTGATGCCATGACTTCAAAATTAGTTCTAAGATAGTCTGCTGCTGATTGAGGCTATGGCACTTTAGTTTTGAAGTAGCTCATTATCATTTTACCTTCTTTGATGTCATAGGCTGACATCAATCTATTTTGATTAGTGGGAACCATTTTCAAATATTGATTGTAAACCTGGATCCTTAATGGGTCATTTTTTTAGCCTTTATTTATATAAACTTCTTCTTGATATCTGAAGTGTCTTTCCCTGGTGGCCTGAAAGATGATACCTCTGTACTTTGTTGTCTTTCTAGCTCCTATCTCTATGACCTAGTGGATGTCCCACCTACTGGGAAAGTTTGATGACTATCTACTCATTCTTTCCTTTGACTATCACTAATCTCTTCAAAAAATTCTTCCTCTAAAAGAGGATTTAGCCTTTGCCTTTTGGCACCAGGCTATTTTGAGGGTCCACTGGCAGGGATAGATACTTCCTTGTCTCTTTTTTTGTTCATTTCCTCATTTAGAGGAGTCTGCAAGATTGAGGGTTCTCCAACATTGCCTTGAATTGGAGAATTGTGCATTTGGGCCTGTTCCTTAGAAGTTTCTGTTGTTTTGACATTGTAAATTGCTCTGTAGCTTGAGTACTGGTCTCTGGTTCCCTTCCCTTGGATGTTTCTGTAGTTGGTGTGCTGGTATCCTGTGAAGGTTGCTGAGATGTTCCAGTTGTAGAGGCACTAACCCTTGACCTTTGAGAAGAATCAAGTTGTACCTGCACAAAAGAATCCAGGTCAAGTGTTTTCTCAAGATCTCTCATAACATTCTCTATATTGACCTGTTCACTATCATTTTCTACTAGGGTCCCTTCCCTCCATTCATTCATATTGGCAAATTGTTCAATCTCTGGGATTCTATGGTGTATATATGGTGACAGCCTGTGCTTCATTCTTCTATCACAGATAAAGCTATTTGGGTCATATGGAATCCACCCAAAACTTTTGTGCAACTTAAGGTGATCTTCTAGAATTCTCTCTGCTTCTCTCCATGCTTTCCTAGTGTTATAGGCAAAAGGGCCTAACTGATTTTTGATCCTGAGTTGAGATTTCTTTTTGGCATTGTAAAAGTGGACCAAATCTAAATTTATCATTTGTCTGAAATATTCCGATGCAAACAGTCTTTTCGAAACATACTTTGGTAACTTGAAAGGACAAAGTTCACACCCATAGATCCTGATTTTTGTATGGTTTTTGTATAAATACCAATCACCTATCCTGTAAGCTGAAGGATCTTCTTAATATCACCACTGATCCTAAGAGGGGAAACTCTTGTCAATAAGGTGGTTGCTGGATGAACAAACTAATCAATGAACTTATTATAGGAGTAAGGGGACTCGTAGGATTTATTGAAAATGGAAATCCAAAAGATAATTGACCTTGGATTACCTTTAGTATCAAGCTTCATGATAGGGAAAGGGAAATTTTTTGACTGATAATAAAGCAGGAGATGATATATGAAGGTGGTATATTTGAAAACTCCTTCATTGTCCAGTCTCATGAACTGTTCATGAATTTTGTTAGCAATATGGGAGGCATAATCATATTTAATTGTAGGGGGCTGTCCAGGAGTAAAGATTGACAATAACACTAGGGTTACCTCATCAACAAATTCACTAGTGTTAAAACCCATAACTAAAAATATCATATCAACAATAAGTCTTCCCATATCTATGAAGAAAGTTTGCAGATAAGGAGGTGGGCCCTGGGGTTGATGTTTCTCTTGCATGAAAGTTTGACAGAGGCGATTAAGTTTTGATTGGGATACTTGAGTTGATTTCTCAAGAAAATAACCCATGGAAATGGGAGTGAGAGCTTGACTGGGGTGAAATTGCAATATTTCATTGATGGATTCAGCAGTTACTGAGAAGAGAATTGTTTGGCTTGGGGACATAACTGCTCTATGGGTAGGGTCGTAATTAGCATGGCATTGATGAATTATATCAAGAAAAACATGAATTGATGGGAGATAGTACCTGGGAAGATTGGATTCCCACAGTCCTAGGAAATCAGAGCCATTCAGGTAGTTGTCTCTAATTTGGCAAAAGACTTTGAGGTGATTTTTATCAGAGGAAAGGTCTCTTATTTGGAAGTTTTTATCTGCTAAAGGCAGATGGTCCAAATCTTTATGAGGGGCATTAATAGGTGCAACATTCAAAGCCACAGAGGTTTCCATTTCTAGTTCTTATGGATTTAAAAAGGGAATTTTAGGTTTTCTTTGAAAAATGGGCAAAACAGAGGATTTGGGAACTTAATTGACAAGAAAAATGACTGAATTATTACAAATTTGGTCCTTTTTCGTCAATTTATCATGAAAACTTAGAACTTGCAGGGTTTATTTGGAAATTGGATAAATACATGTGTTTGGGGAATCAGTAGTGAAATAACAGGTACTGGTAGTGGCTAACAGGTTCTGGGTTGCATCGGCTGCGACTTTTTTGATCAAGTTGGCGGTTGAAAGCTTTGAACTGTTGACCTCGATGTTCTTTGCATGGGAGCACAGGTTTGTAGTACGAAGGGCGAAAATGACTTATTCGTTTTATTTACAAAGTCAAGGGTTGGCAGGGTTTTTTGGTTTTCAGACGGATGATGTCAGCGGGGAGTGACATGATGGTTTTTGTCGTATACGAGAAGGCGATAAGCGGTTTCACATCACATTGCTTTTGGGGAAGGGCATTAATGGGCCTTGGACCAGCGATTCCACAGATTGTTTGACACGTGGCGGAGGAATTGTGCGGAAACTGCTTGGTGATCGCGTGCTAACATGCGGTCAACAAGGGTTGCACGATATTGATAATAATCATCAGATCTGGAGGACTTGATCGGATGGTGGACGGGAGGCGTGATGTGATGGGTTTTAACGAGGGCGTGCCCGACATAATTAAGACTTAATCTAATTATATCGGGGTTGACGCGATTGGATGGGGAAGTTGTTAATTAACCATGAGGGTTAATTATTTCCATTTATTTATGAGGCGGTGATTTAGGCTATTAATTAGTTAATGAGTAACTAATTAATCTTGATTAATGATTCACGTTTATAGTTAACCAGGGGCGGGATATATAGAAATTTGGGGTTTTTTATGTATTTAAATAATATGGAAGGGGGTTTTATGTGGGAATTATATAAAATAAGTTAAAGTTAATATGACGATGAAATGTAAAAGCGCCAAGCATAAAACATTAAACTATGTATTTAAACTTAGGCTTAAATGAAAAAAGGGTTTTTATGAGAGATTATGTAATTATCCTAAGTAAAATAGGATTTTACTTAGGAAAAGACTTATGAAAATGAATGAATGATTTATGAAAGATTTAAAGTGCTTAGGCTTTTTAAATTATTGGGCCAAGGGTTCGGTCCCTCCAGAAGTCAGAGAAATACACTGAGCCCCTCCAATTTAGCAAATACCTTAGTACTTAGGGTAAATTAGTGAATAATTAGGTAAAATGAGAAGGGGTGTTAATTATTCTGACTTTTCTTTGCTTGAGATGCTTTCGATGTACTGTATGCCTTGGCCTTGTGATGAAAGTGAAAAATAAATGCATTTAGAGACATCATTCATCACATATGATTCTGCAACATCAATTACCTACCCTACCTACTTTATCCTAGCATTTTCACTTCTTTATTTAGGTGCACTTAAATTGGCAAACCCTTATCAAATTTTCCTTTTCTTTTACATGGTAAAGCCTATCTAAATCTGCACTTATTACATTCAAGGGCTTAGATTAAACTGTTGAACTAATTTTTATTTACTCTACCTATCTACTTATCTACCAAGATTACATTGTTTGGTTAGATATTTATTCTCTATTTCTACAGCAAAAAATTGAAAAATGAATTAGCCAAGCTTAAACAGTGTGACTATTCATAAATTGTGGCATAAGTGGCAAGCTGCACGCAATTTTTTATTACACAAAGTGAAAAAGTAGTGGCATTTAGACTTGCACACTTTCCTGGTCTTTCTTTTGTTGGGGTTCATTTTCTTTCATTTTTTGACCATTTTTATTCTTTTTACCCTTTGATTTTTCTTTTTAGGGTATACCCTCTTTACATTTTTTAAATTTTTTTATTTTTTGAAAATATGGAAAACCTTTGCAACAAGAAAATGTATGAACATATTACATAGCTCATCAAGTCAATCATGA